>JAUCBJ010004177.1:0-82860 GCA_032718475.1 Nemertoderma westbladi
ATCTGTTTTAGGGGTCTGTGACTGTGGTAACTTAATACTTGACTAAGGATCTGTTTTAGGGGTCTGTGACTGTGGTAACTTAATACTTGACTAAGGATCTGTTTTAGGGGTCTGTGACTGTGGTAACTTAATACTTGACTAAGGATCTGTTTTAGGGGTCTGTGACTGTGGTAACTTAATACTTGACTAAGGATCTGTTTTAGGGGTCTGTGACTGTGGTAACTTAATACTTGACTAAGGATCTGTTTTAGGGGTCTGTGACTGTGGTAACTTAATACTTGACTAAGGATCTGTTTTAGGGGTCTGTGACTGTGGTAACTTAATACTTGACTAAGGATCTGTTTTAGGGGTCTGTGACTGTGGTAACTTAATACTTGACTAAGGATCTGTTTTAGGGGTCTGTGACTGTGGTAACTTAATACTTGACTAAGGATCTGTTTTAGGGGTCTGTGACTGTGGTAACTTAATACTTGACTAAGGATCTGTTTTAGGGGTCTGTGACTGTGGTAACTTAATACTTGACTAAGGATCTGTTTTAGGGGTCTGTGACTGTGGTAACTTAATACTTGACTAAGGATCTGTTTTAGGGGTCTGTGACTGTGGTAACTTAATACTTGACTAAGGATCTGTTTTAGGGGTCTGTGACTGTGGTAACTTAATACTTGACTAAGGATCTGTTTTAGGGGTCTGTGACTGTGGTAACTTAATACTTGACTAAGGATCTGTTTTAGGGGTCTGTGACTGTGGTAACTTAATACTTGACTAAGGATCTGTTTTAGGGGTCTGTGACTGTGGTAACTTAATACTTGACTAAGGATCTGTTTTAGTGGTCTGTGACTGTGGTAACTTAATACTTGACTAAGGATCTGTTTTAGGGGTCTGTGACTGTGGTAACTTAATACTTGACTAAGGATCTGTTTTAGGGGTCTGTGACTGTGGTAACTTAATACTTGACTAAGGATCTGTTTTAGGGGTCTGTGACTGTGGTAACTTAATACTTGACTAAGGATCTGTTTTAGGGGTCTGTGACTGTGGTAACTTAATACTTGACTAAGGATCTGTTTTAGGGGTCTGTGACTGTGGTAACTTAATACTTGACTAAGGATCTGTTTTAGGGGTCTGTGACTGTGGTAACTTAATACTTGACTAAGGATCTGTTTTAGGGGTCTGTGACTGTGGTAACTTAATACTTGACTAAGGATCTGTTTTAGGGGTCTGTGACTGTGGTAACTTAATACTTGACTAAGGATCTGTTTTAGGGGTCTGTGACTGTGGTAACTTAATACTTGACTAAGGATCTGTTTTAGTGGTCTGTGACTGTGGTAACTTAATACTTGACTAAGGATCTGTTTTAGGGGTCTGTGACTGTGGTAACTTAATACTTGACTAAGGATCTGTTTTAGGGGTCTGTGACTGTGGTAACTTAATACTTGACTAAGGATCTGTTTTAGTGGTCTGTGACTGTGGTAACTTAATACTTGACTAAGGATCTGTTTTAGGGGTCTGTGACTGTGGTAACTTAATACTTGACTAAGGATCTGTTTTAGGGGTCTGTGACTGTGGTAACTTAATACTTGACTAAGGATCTGTTTTAGGGGTCTGTGACTGTGGTAACTTAATACTTGACTAAGGATCTGTTTTAGGGGTCTGTGACTGTGGTAACTTAATACTTGACTAAGGATCTGTTTTAGTGGTCTGTGACTGTGGTAACTTAATACTTGACTAAGGATCTGTTTTAGGGGTCTGTGACTGTGGTAACTTAATACTTGACTAAGGATCTGTTTTAGGGGTCTGTGACTGTGGTAACTTAATACTTGACTAAGGATCTGTTTTAGGGGTCTGTGACTGTGGTAACTTAATACTTGACTAAGGATCTGTTTTAGTGGTCTGTGACTGTGGTAACTTAATACTTGACTAAGGATCTGTTTTAGGGGTCTGTGACTGTGGTAACTTAATACTTGACTAAGGATCTGTTTTAGGGGTCTGTGACTGTGGTAACTTAATACTTGACTAAGGATCTGTTTTAGGGGTCTGTGACTGTGGTAACTTAATACTTGACTAAGGATCTGTTTTAGTGGTCTGTGACTGTGGTAACTTAATACTTGACTAAGGATCTGTTTTAGGGGTCTGTGACTGTGGTAACTTAATACTTGACTAAGGATCTGTTTTAGGGGTCTGTGACTGTGGTAACTTAATACTTGACTAAGGATCTGTTTTAGTGGTCTGTGACTGTGGTAACTTAATACTTGACTAAGGATCTGTTTTAGGGGTCTGTGACTGTGGTAACTTAATACTTGACTAAGGATCTGTTTTAGGGGTCTGTGACTGTGGTAACTTAATACTTGACTAAGGATCTGTTTTAGGGGTCTGTGACTGTGGTAACTTAATACTTGACTAAGGATCTGTTTTAGGGGTCTGTGACTGTGGTAACTTAATACTTGACTAAGGATCTGTTTTAGGGGTCTGTGACTGTGGTAACTTAATACTTGACTAAGGATCTGTTTTAGGGGTCTGTGACTGTGGTAACTTAATACTTGACTAAGGATCTGTTTTAGTGGTCTGTGACTGTGGTAACTTAATACTTGACTAAGGATCTGTTTTAGGGGTCTGTGACTGTGGTAACTTAATACTTGACTAAGGATCTGTTTTAGGGGTCTGTGACTGTGGTAACTTAATACTTGACTAAGGATCTGTTTTAGTGGTCTGTGACTGTGGTAACTTAATACTTGACTAAGGATCTGTTTTAGTGGTCTGTGACTGTGGTAACTTAATACTTGACTAAGGATCTGTTTTAGTGGTCTGTGACTGTGGTAACTTAATACTTGACTAAGGATCTGTTTTAGGGGTCTGTGACTGTGGTAACTTAATACTTCACTAAGGATCTGTTTTAGGGGTCTGTGACTGTGGTAACTTAATACTTGACTAAGGATCTGTTTTAGGGGTCTGTGACTGTGGTAACTTAATACTTGACTAAGGATCTGTTTTAGTGGTCTGTGACTGTGGTAACTTAATACTTGACTAAGGATCTGTTTTAGTGGTCTGTGACTGTGGTAACTTAATACTTGACTAAGGATCTGTTTTAGTGGTCTGTGACTGTGGTAACTTAATACTTGACTAAGGATCTGTTTTAGGGGTCTGTGACTGTGGTAACTTAATACTTCACTAAGGATCTGTTTTAGGGGTCTGTGACTGTGGTAACTTAATACTTGACTAAGGATCTGTTTTAGTGGTCTGTGACTGTGGTAACTTAATACTTGACTAAGGATCTGTTTTAGGGGTCTGTGACTGTGGTAACTTAATACTTGACTAAGGATCTGTTTTAGGGGTCTGTGACTGTGGTAACTTAATACTTGACTAAGGATCTGTTTTAGGGGTCTGTGACTGTGGTAACTTAATACTTGACTAAGGATCTGTTTTAGTGGTCTGTGACTGTGGTAACTTAATACTTCACTAAGGATCTGTTTTAGTGGTCTGTGACTGTGGTAACTTAATACTTGACTAAGGATCTGTTTTAGTGGTCTGTGACTGTGGTAACTTAATACTTGACTAAGGATCTGTTTTAGGGGTCTGTGACTGTGGTAACTTAATACTTGACTAAGGATCTGTTTTAGGGGTCTGTGACTGTGGTAACTTAATACTTGACTAAGGATCTGTTTTAGTGGTCTGTGACTGTGGTAACTTAATACTTGACTAAGGATCTGTTTTAGTGGTCTGTGACTGTGGTAACTTAATACTTGACTAAGGATCTGTTTTAGTGGTCTGTGACTGTGGTAACTTAATACTTGACTAAGGATCTGTTTTAGTGGTCTGTGACTGTGGTAACTTAATACTTGACTAAGGATCTGTTTTAGTGGTCTGTGACTGTGGTAACTTAATACTTGACTAAGGATCTGTTTTAGTGGTCTGTGACTGTGGTAACTTAATACTTCACTAAGGATCTGTTTTAGTGGTCTGTGACTCTGGTAACTTAATACTTGACTAAGGATCTGTTTTAGTGGTCTGTGACTCTGGTAACTTAATACTTGACTAAGGATCTGTTTTAGTGGTCTGTGACTGTGGTAACTTAATACTTGACTAAGGATCTGTTTTAGTGGTCTGTGACTGTGGTAACTTAATACTTGACTAAGGATCTGTTTTAGTGGTCTGTGACTGTGGTAACTTAATACTTGACTAAGGATCTGTTTTAGTGGTCTGTGACTGTGGTAACTTAATACTTGACTAAGGATCTGTTTTAGTGGTCTGTGACTGTGGTAACTTAATACTTGACTAAGGATCTGTTTTCGTGGTCTGTGACTGTGGTAACTTAATACTTGACTAAGGATCTGTTTTAGTGGTCTGTGACTGTGGTAACTTAATACTTGACTAAGGATCTGTTTTAGTGGTCTGTGACTGTGGTAACTTAATACTTGACTAAGGATCTGTTTTAGTGGTCTGTGACTGTGGTAACTTAATACTTGACTAAGGATCTGTTTTAGGGGTCTGTGACTGTGGTAACTTAATACTTGACTAAGGATCTGTTTTAGTGGTCTGTGACTGTGGTAACTTAATACTTGACTAAGGATCTGTTTTAGTGGTCTGTGACTGTGGTAACTTAATACTTGACTAAGGATCTGTTTTAGGGGTTTGTGACTGTGGTAAGTTAATACTTGACTAAGGATCTGTTTTAGTGGTCTGTGACTGTGGTAACTTAATACTTGACTAAGGATCTGTTTTAGTGGTCTGTGACTGTGGTAACTTAATACTTGACTAAGGATCTGTTTTAGTGGTCTGTGACTGTGGTAACTTAATACTTGACTAAGGATCTGTTTTAGTGGTCTGTGACTGTGGTAACTTAATACTTGACTAAGGATCTGTTTTAGTGGTCTGTGACTGTGGTAACTTAATACTTGACTAAGGATCTGTTTTAGGGGTTTGTGACTGTGGTAACTTAATACTTGACTAAGGATCTGTTTTAGTGGTCTGTGACTGTGGTAACTTAATACTTGACTAAGGATCTGTTTTAGGGGTCTGTGACTGTGGTAACTTAATACTTGACTAAGGATCTGTTTTAGTGGTCTGTGACTGTGGTAACTTAATACTTGACTAAGAATCTGTTTTAGTGGTCTGTGACTGTGGTAACTTAATACTTGACTAAGGATCTGTTTTAGTGGTCTGTGACTGTGGTAACTTAATACTTGACTAAGAATCTGTTTTAGTGGTCTGTGACTGTGGTAACTTAATACTTCACTAAGGATCTGTTTTAGTGGTCTGTGACTCTGGTAACTTAATACTTGACTAGGGATCTGTTTTAGTGGTCTGTGACTCTGGTAACTTAATACTTGACTAGGGATCTGTTTTAGTGGTCTGTGACTGTATGGTAACTTAATACTTGACTAAGGATCTGTTTTAGTGGTCTGTGACTGTGGTAACTTAATACTTGACTAAGGATCTGTTTTAGTGGTCTGTGACTGTGGTAACTTAATACTTGACTAAGGATCTGTTTTCGTGGTCTGTGACTGTGGTAACTTAATACTTGACTAAGGATCTGTTTTAGTGGTCTGTGACTGTGGTAACTTAATACTTGACTAAGGATCTGTTTTAGTGGTCTGTGACTGTGGTAACTTAATACTTGACTAAGGATCTGTTTTAGTGGTCTGTGACTGTGGTAACTTAATACTTGACTAAGGATCTGTTTTAGGGGTCTGTGACTGTGGTAACTTAATACTTGACTAAGGATCTGTTTTAGTGGTCTGTGACTGTGGTAACTTAATACTTGACTAAGGATCTGTTTTAGTGGTCTGTGACTGTGGTAACTTAAGGGGGGGGGGGGGGGGGGGGGTACACCCCCCCTCAGGTCAAAATTTTCATTTTTTGTTTTTTTATTTCATCTAGAGTAGAATTTAATGCGGATTTCAAATCTGGAAACGGCTTAGCGAGATCTCTTTTACTTCTCGAGTAATGGCTGGTTTTCCGTCTGTATGTCTGTCTGTCTGTCCATCGAAATATTAAAAAGGGCATAAAATAAGCAATCTGAAATGTTTACTGTTAATATTTTTCTTAATGTCGATGTCTGTTTTAATATTTGGAATTATCTAATCACTATGTCTGTATCTCAGTCTGTCTCTCAGTTTGTCTGTCTGTCTGTCTGTTTGTATGTCTGTCTGTCTGTCAACATGTCCGTCAAATTTTAATTAATATATATTTAATAGATATTTGTGAGTTTTGTATTACATATTGAACAGTTGTCCAATGGACTAGTTGTCTACTAGTAATAACAAATGTGAACAATCATATAACAATAGCTAGTAATAATTATTCTGGGAAACAACCATAAACTTATTTTTTTTAAATTCCGCAGGCTCTGAGAATAATTCACGTGCTGCGCGAAGTCTTCATGTGCAGCATGAACTTTTCATGTGCCGCGTGAAGGCTTCTCATTCTGATCAAAAAGCTTTCCGAGGTGCTCGATTAATTAACGTGCTTTATGAAGAATTTAAGTGCTACGTGAAACCTTCACCTGCTGCGCAAATGTCTCACGTGCTGCGCGAAGGTTTCACGTGCTGCGCAAAGCTTAATGTTCTGTGTAAAGGCTTATTATAAAATTATGTGGAAATTTTTATATAATTTTGAATGTTTCTTAAGGTTGTCTCATTATTCCATGACTATTTATTACTAAATGACGAAATAGTATGCGATCAAATCAATTCGCCAAAATGAAATTTGTTCACGTGCTGCGCGAAGTGTTTTTTGGCAAGCACTCTAAAATTATTTTAACAGGTTGTTAAAAGTGGGTAGGGGTTTTTTTGAACCAAATTTCATGAAATCCATTGAGAAATCACAAAATATGGATAGGGGATAACCAATGGAAAAAGAAAAGGAGATACCAGTACTGAAAATAGCGGGAACATTTGAAATATATTGTTCTTAAACTTTAAATGCGTTTATCTCGGAATTGTATTTTTCACATTCAAAATACTACTACTCAGCCATTTCTTAACCAATTTTCGAAATTTTTTTTTTGTTTGATTTCTTTTCGGGTTTTGATCAAAAGTTATCGGTTAGAATTTTGAATTGTGCCATATTAATTTCTTGAAATTAGTTAATATCTATTAAGTAATAATTAATATTAGTTAATAATATTTAAAAAATATTTAAGACCTAAATAAAAATTGTAACCGATAAGTTTTGTGGAGCCGAGGATTCTGATTCAGAAAAACCAAGTTTCGAAAATTTTCGCCCAAAATTGTGAGACTAGTAGTGTTTTTAGTGAAATTAACAATTTCGCTGGTGGCCGCTAGAGGGCGACGCAAATTTGAAAATTTTTTTTTTGAACCCAATCTTTGGCCATATGTTAATCCCCCGAAAGGTATAAAATATACAAAATTACAAACAAGCAGAAATTATAGCCATTTGCAAAAAAGGTCCATAGGGGGGTGTACCCCCCCCTTAATACTTGACTAAGGATCTGTTTTAGGGGTTTGTGACTGTGGTAACTTAATACTTGACTAAGGATCTGTTTTAGTGGTCTGTGACTGTGGTAACTTAATACTTGACTAAGGATCTGTTTTAGTGGTCTGTGACTCTGGTAACTTAATACTTGACTAGGGATCTGTTTTAGTGGTCTGTGACTGTATGGTAACTTAATACTTGACTAAGGATCTGTTTTAGGGGTCTGTGACTGTGGTAACTTAATACTTGACTAAGGATCTGTTTTAGTGGTCTGTGACTGTGGTAACTTAATACTTGAATAAGGATCTGTTTTAGGGGTCTGTGACTGTGGTAACTTAATACTTGACTAAGGATCTGTTTTAGGGGTCTGTGACTGTGGTAACTTAATACTTGACTAAGGATCTGTTTTAGGGGTTTGTGACTGTGGTAACTTAATACTTGACTAAGGATCTGTTTTAGGGGTCTGTGACTCTGGTAACTTAATACTTCACTAAGGATCTGTTTTAGGGGTCTGTGACTCTGGTAACTTAATACTTCACTAAGGATCTGTTTTAGTGGTCTGTGACTGTGGTAACTTAATACTTGAATAAGGATCTGTTTTAGGGGTCTGTGACTGTGGTAACTTAATACTTGACTAAGGATCTGTTTTAGGGGTCTGTGACTGTGGTAACTTAATACTTGACTAAGGATCTGTTTTAGGGGTTTGTGACTGTGGTAACTTAATACTTGACTAAGGATCTGTTTTAGGGGTCTGTGACTCTGGTAACTTAATACTTCACTAAGGATCTGTTTTAGGGGTCTGTGACTCTGGTAACTTAATACTTCACTAAGGATCTGTTTTAGGGGTTTGTGACTGTGGTAACTTAATACTTGACTAAGGATCTGTTTTAGTGGTCTGTGACTCTGGTAACTTAATACTTGACTAAGGATCTGTTTTAGTGGTCTGTGACTGTGGTAACTTAATACTTCACTAAGGATCTGTTTTAGGGGTCTGTGACTGTGGTAACTTAATACTTGACTAAGGATCTGTTTTAGGGGTCTGTGACTGTGGTAACTTAATACTTGACTAAGGATCTGTTTTAGTGGTCTGTGACTGTGGTAACTTAATACTTGACTAAGGATCTGTTTTAGTGGTCTGTGACTGTGGTAACTTAATACTTGACTAAGGATCTGTTTTAGTGGTCTGTGACTGTGGTAACTTAATACTTGACTAAGGATCTGTTTTAGGGGTCTGTGACTGTGGTAACTTAATACTTGACTAAGGATCTGTTTTAGTGGTCTGTGACTGTGGTAACTTAATACTTGACTAAGGATCTGTTTTAGGGGTCTGTGACTGTGGTAACTTAATACTTGACTAAGGATCTGTTTTAGGGGTCTGTGACTGTGGTAACTTAATACTTGACTAAGGATCTGTTTTAGGGGTTTGTGACTGTGGTAACTTAATACTTGACTAAGGATCTGTTTTAGGGGTCTGTGACTCTGGTAACTTAATACTTCACTAAGGATCTGTTTTAGGGGTCTGTGACTCTGGTAACTTAATACTTCACTAAGGATCTGTTTTAGGGGTTTGTGACTGTGGTAACTTAATACTTGACTAAGGATCTGTTTTAGTGGTCTGTGACTCTGGTAACTTAATACTTGACTAAGGATCTGTTTTAGTGGTCTGTGACTGTGGTAACTTAATACTTCACTAAGGATCTGTTTTAGGGGTCTGTGACTGTGGTAACTTAATACTTTACTAAGGATCTGTTTTAGGGGTCTGTGACTGTGGTAACTTAATACTTGACTAAGGATCTGTTTTAGGGGTCTGTGACTGTGGTAACTTAATACTTGACTAAGGATCTGTTTTAGGGGTCTGTGACTGTGGTAACTTAATACTTGACTAAGGATCTGTTTTAGGGGTCTGTGACTCTGGTAACTTAATACTTCACTAAGGATCTGTTTTAGGGGTCTGTGACTGTGGTAACTTAATACTTGACTAAGGATCTGTTTTAGTGGTCTGTGACTGTGGTAACTTAATACTTGACTAAGGATCTGTTTTAGGGGTCTGTGACTGTGGTAACTTAATACTTTACTAAGGATCTGTTTTAGGGGTCTGTGACTGTGGTAACTTAATACTTGACTAAGGATCTGTTTTAGGGGTCTGTGACTGTGGTAACTTAATACTTGACTAAGAATCTGTTTTAGTGGTCTGTGACTCTAGTAACTTAATACTTGACTAAGGATCTGTTTTAGGGGTCTGTGACTGTGGTAACTTAATACTTGACTAAGGATCTGTTTTAGTGGTCTGTGACTGTGGTAACTTAATACTTGACTAAGGATCTGTTTTAGTGGTCTGTGACTGTGGTAACTTAATACTTGACTAAGGATCTGTTTTAGTGGTCTGTGACTGTGGTAACTTAACTCTCATGTTCGCTATGGTCTACATAATTTAAAACGTTCTGTTATCCATTTCTTTATAGGGAGGATTTGTAAGGATTTATAAGAGGTAACTTAGATAGTACGAAAAATTATTACAAAACGGAGCTAATTAATTACAAACAGCGAAATATTATTATGATCCTATTATCAATAATAATTATAACTGTCTTATATCTGATTTTGTTATTAACAAATTCCAAATCATGACCTACTATCCATATCCAAATTATGACATGACATACGCGCTAGATCTGTTTCAGAGATTCTAACTAAGAGAGATAACTGGCCCATAAATTTAGGAGGTTTTGCCTTTGCAGTGGGCTGTACCTTGCAGTTGGCCGGCGGGTCGTATCTAAAGTTGGTCATGTCCAAATAATATATTAATATTTATCGTAGCAACTTTATACTATATAGTTATAGTTATAATTGATAATTCGAAATATATGATATGAGATTCGTTTTTTAAAACAAATCTATCTTTCAATTTGCACTTCCATAAATCTCATAAACAAACTCAGTATCAAGCCTCGAATTTCTCGATAAAATTAAAATAACATACTTGAAAAGAGTTCTATGTTTTCACAAATTAAACCAAACCATAGAATAGGTTGACTGGCACTTTGCAAAGAGCACATCTTGGTTTATGAGTTGGTCTCAGACCTAAATCTACCTCCTACAGGAGAATATTAAATAATACTGCCCGAATGGACACAAAACGACAGGAGATCCCAACGTCATTCTGGGACTCTATTACGTTCACAAACCGAAGACGAACTGGTCTTAATAAATCTCAGAGGCATGTGTTACCACGATTCGCTGTACACAGCTTCCAATACAGAGACATGTGGTCACGCGATTCGCTGTACACAGCTTCCACTACAGAAGCATGTGGTCTCGCGATTCGCTGTACACAGCTTCCACTAGAGGCATGTGGTCTCGCGATTAGCTGTACACAGCTTCAACTACAGAGGCATGTGGTCACGCGATTCGCTGTACACAGCTTCCACTACAGAAGCATGTGGTCTCGCGATTCGCTGTACACAGCTTCCACTAGAGGCATGTGGTCTCGCGATTAGCTGTACACAGCTTCAACTACAGAGGCATGTGGTCTCGCGATTCGCTGCACACAGCTTCCACTAGAGAGGCATGTGGTCTCGCGATTCGCTGTACACAGCTTCCACTAGAGGCATGTGGTCTCGCGATTCGCTGTACACAGCTTCCACTACAGAGGTATGTGGTCACGCGATTCGCTGTACACAGCTTCCACTACAGAGGTATGTGGTCACGCGATTCGCTGTTCACAGCTTCAACTGCAGAGGCATGTGGTCTCGCGATTCGCTGTACACAGCTTCCACTACAGAGGCATGTGGTCTTGCGATTCGCTGTACACAGCTTCCACTACAGAGGTATGTGGTCACGCGATTCGCTGTACACAGCTTCCAATACAGAGGTATGTGGTCACGCGATTCGCTGTTCACAGCTTCAACTGCAGAGGCATGTGGTCTCGCGATTCGCTGTACACAGCTTCCACTACAGAGGCATGTGGTCTCGCGATTAGCTGTACACAGCTTCCACTACAGAGGTATGTGGTCATGCGATTCGCTGTTCACAGCTTCAACTACAGAGGCATGTGGTCTCGCGATTCGCTGTACACAGCTTCCACTACAGAGGCATGTGGTCTCGCGATTAGCTGTACACAGCTTCCACTCCAGAGGTATGTGGTCACGCGATTCGCTGTTCACAGCTTCAACTACAGAGGCATGTGGTCTCGCGATTCGCTGTACACAGCTTCAACTACAGAGGCATGTGGTCTCGCGATTCGCAGTACACAGCTTCAACTACAGAGGCATGTGGTCACGCGATTCACTTTTCACAGCTTCCACTAGAGAGGCATGTGGTCTCGCGATTCGCTGTACACAGCTTCCACTATAGGCTTGTGGTTTCGCGATTCGCTGTACACAGCTTCAACTACAGAGGCATGTGGTCTCGCGATTCGCTGTACACAGCTTCCACTACAGAAGCATGTGGTCTCGCGATTCGCTGTACACAGCTTCCACTATAGGCTTGTGGTCTCGCGATTCGCTGTACACAGCTTCAACTACAGAGGCATGTGGTCTCGCGATTCGCTGTACACATCTTCCACTATTAAATCAGCCGAAATCACTCCTTCCACCGCGAGGAACAACAATGTATCTGTCTGTAGGCTCCGTGGTGGCCCTTACCACTTACTACATTACACATAACATAGCAAAAAAACCCAAATCTCCGAATCAATGGGCCACTGAAACTGGTTATCTAACAAAAGCTTTTTTTATCATTTTAATATTCCGATTTACACAGAGTGGAAGGGTTTACTGGTGGAAGATCACCCATGGTGGTGAACAGGCATTCCTTTAGGAAACAGAGTGGAAGGGTTTACTGTGGAAGATCACCCATGGTGGTGAACGGGCATTCCTTGGCTTAACGAGCCTAAAAGATTATCCCATTCAATATTCCTTTTTATTTAATTACACAATAATAATTATTACAATAATTATTGTGTATATAATATTGTACTGCTATATTTCGTTTTAATTTGCCCTTCTCAGCGAAATAATAACAATCCAGCCACGAGAGAATCAACTTTCATCATAGTTAGTAAGTAAATAATGGATAGCGAGGTAGGCTATATATACATAGCTATCCATTATTTACTTACTAACTACAATGAAAGTTTTTTTTTTTTTTTTTTATATATAATATGTATAATAATAATATTTGTATATTGAGATTATTAATTTTTTTTTTTTACATAATTATACAAATATTCATTCCTTATTTTTATCCATAAATCAAACAAAAAATAAAATCAAATATTTATTATGAATATCCAAAGTAAATTTACATAGTAAACTGCACAAGTTGTTTATTAAATTGCCTAAATAATTAATCTATATTATGTTACCTATCTAAAGTCACAAACGAAGTAAATACGAGATCGGTTAATACCGATCGGGTAACCCCCACCCGTCGCCCCGCAACCCCGCACCGTCCCCAAAGCCCAGTGCCCGCCATGGGCGCCGCCCACCACGCAGGCAGAGGGAGTTGGAGCGGATCAGCGCGAATTGAAGGCGCCTCCGGACCCTCCCAACACACTGGCGAGGCCTCGCTGGCGCATCCCCTGCCGCCGAGCCACGAGGGTCTCAGCGAGGTGGCGGATTAGGATTTCGGCCTCCTTACACCACACCCCGTCGGTGCTTCCGACTAGGGGGGTGAAGGAGATCCTCCTGTCCTCGCACACCGCGCTGTAATGGACCTTCTTGGCCCGGACTCGCTGCTCGAGGATGAAGTCCAGGGGCCGATTTGCATAGGAGGGGGCGTCAGCGTTAACCACCGCTATGTCAAAAGACGCCACTCTCTGCTCGGCCCAGACTCCCCTCGCCAGGAGATCCGCCCTCACTCCACCAACCTCGCGACCCCGCCTGTCCAGGTACCCCGTGCACAGCGTGACTTCACGCTGCACACATGAGCCCCCGAATGCAGACGCAATGAGGTCACCAAATACCTCTCGCACCTCATCGTGTCGCTTTATGACGAGGCCCCCCGACTTGCAGTTGAGGGCGTGGGTCGTTGTAAACGGTTCCCCACACCCCTCGCACTTCGCCGGGAAGCCAGGCGGCGTCAGGCCGTATCTCATTGAGAGATTGTCCCGGAACACCTCCGGGTCGAGGTCTACGATGAAAGTTGTTTTTTTCGTGGTCGGATTGTTATTATATATAATATAAAATATAATAATATAAAATGTTTACAAAATAATTATTATTAAAGGCTCAACTAAGATTTACTTATGGGGAGTAACGAGGGGGGTTATTGGGAATGAGAAAGGTAAATGGGAAAAGAGTGAGTTCCCTTATTGCGACGACCTTGCCTTTCATTTCTTGAACTTATTATTTATTCAATGATGCCGCACTACAATCTCTCTGTTCGTGACAGAGTTCACCCACATATGTTACCGAACTCTGTAAGAGGAACAAAGCTTCTTTTGTGCTCAAAAAATATACCAAAAGCAAATCAATTGCATATTTTATGTAAAACTCGTGCGATAACGCGATGACGAGGTGGTGGAATAAACAGGCTATTTAAACATGATTTCAGCATAAATTCAATGCGTTCAAAGAGTTTAATGTTGAAGACGTGAAGCGATAACAGCGAGGGCACTGGGCATAAAACTGGGCCAAAGTGGCATGAAATCTCAGATAAGAGAATCACTTCCTATGTGCGCCGTGGGAAACTAATGTAACAGCTGTAGAACTAAGTGTTTTATATGAGATACGCACGCAGCACAGAGCGCGTCTGTATTGCGCATAGTAGGTGACATGTGGGACAAAAATCACCTCCTTTTAATTTCCTCCCTCCACCACAGCCTCCCACTCTGACATGAACTGAAAGAAGTTGTGTATATCAATTTGACGAATATTGAGCGGACAAACATATACAAGCAAACAAATATACAATCATACCTTCATACCTACCACCTATATGCTATGTATAAACATGGAAGGATGCTCGCAGGCTGAAACTTCTAATTGAAATGGGGTGGGGTATCTACCCCGAACCATATCCAAACTCTACCCCGAACCACAACCAAACTCTACTCCGAACCATAACAAAACTCTACCCCGAACCATAACCAAACTCTACCCCGAACCATAACCAAACTCTACCCCGAACCATAACCAAACTCTACCCCGAACCATATCCAAACTCTACCCCGAACCACAACCAAACTCTACTCCGAACCATAACAAAACTCTACCCCGAACCATAACCAAACTCTACCCCGAACCATAACCAAACTCTACCCCGAACCATAACCAAACTCTACCCCGAACCATAACCAAACTCTACCCCGAACCATAACCAAACTCTACTCCGAACCATAACCAAACTCTACTCCGAACCATAACAAAACTCTACCCCGAACCATAACCAAACTCTACTCCGAACCATAACAAAACTCTACCCCGAACCATAACCAAACTCTACCCCGAACCATATCCAAACTCTACCCCGAACCATAACAAAACTCTACCCCGATCCATAACCAAACTCTACCCCGAACCATAACCAAACTCTACCCCGAACCATAACCAAACTCTACTCCAAACCATAACAAAACTCTACCCCGAACCATAACCAAACTCTACCCCGAACCATAACCAAACTCTACTCCGAACCATAACCAAACTCTACTCCGAACCATATCCAAACTCTACTCCGAACCATATCCAAACTCTACTCCGAACCATATCCAAACTCTACTCCGAACCATATCCAAACTCTACTCCGAACCATATCCAAACTCTACTCCGAACCATATCCAAACTCTACTCCGAACCATATCCAAACTCTACTCCGAACCATATCCAAACTCTACACCGAACCATATCCAAACTCTACCCCGAACCATAACCAAACTCTACCCCGAACCATAACCAAACTCTACTCCGAACCATAACCAAACTCTACTCCGAACCATATCCAAACTCTACTCCGAACCATATCCAAACTCTACCCCGAACCACAACCAAACTCTACTCCGAACCATATCCAAACTCTACCCCGAACCACAACCAAACTCTACTCCAAACCATAACCAAACTCTACCCAGAACCATAACCAAACTCTACCCCGAACCATAACCAAACTCTACCCCGAACCATAACCAAACTCTACCCCGAACCATAACCAAACTCTACTCCGAACCATAACCAAACTCTACCCCGAACCATATCCAAACTCTACTCGGAACCATAACCAAACTCTACCCCGAACCATAACCAAACTCTACCCCGAACCATAACCAAACTCTACCACGAACCATAACCAAACTCTACCCCGAACCATAACCAAACTCTACTCCGAACCATAACCAAACTCTACCCCGAACCATAACCAAACTCTACCCCGAACCATAACCAAACTCTACCCCGAACCATAACCAAACTCTACTCCGAACCATAACCAAACTCTACCCCGAACCATATCCAAACTCTACTCGGAACCATAACCAAACTCTACCCCGAACCATAACCAAACTCTATTCCGAACCATAACCAAACTCTACCCCGTACCATAACCAAACTCTACCCCGAACCACAACCAAACTCTACCCCGTACCATATCCAAACTCTACCCCGAACCACAACCAAACTCTACCCCGAACCATATCCAAACTATACTCCGATCCATATCCAAACTCTTCTCCGAACCATAACCAAACTCTACCCCGAACCATAACCAAACTCTACCCCGAACCATATCCAAACTCTACTCGGAACCATAACCAAACTCTACCCCGAACCATAACCAAACTCTATTCCGAACCATAACCAAACTCTACCCCGTACCATAACCAAACTCTACCCCGAACCATAACCAAACTCTACCCCGAACCACAACCAAACTCTACCCCGAACTATAACCAAACTCTACTCCGAACCATAACCAAACTCTACCCCGAACCATAACCAAACTCTACTCCGAACCATATCCAAACTCTACTCCGAACCATATCCAAACTCTACCCCGAACCACAACCAAACTCTACTCCGAACCATATCCAAACTCTACCCCGAACCACAACCAAACTCTACTCCAAACCATAACCAAACTCTACCCAGAACCATAACCAAACTCTACCCCGAACCATAACCAAACTCTACCCCGAACCATAACCAAACTCTACCCCGAACCATAACCAAACTCTACTCCGAACCATAACCAAACTCTACCCCGAACCATATCCAAACTCTACTCGGAACCATAACCAAACTCTACCCCGAACCATAACCAAACTCTACCCCGAACCATAACCAAACTCTACCACGAACCATAACCAAACTCTACCCCGAACCATAACCAAACTCTACTCCGAACCATAACCAAACTCTACCCCGAACCATAACCAAACTCTACCCCGAACCATAACCAAACTCTACCCCGAACCATAACCAAACTCTACTCCGAACCATAACCAAACTCTACCCCGAACCATATCCAAACTCTACTCGGAACCATAACCAAACTCTACCCCGAACCATAACCAAACTCTATTCCGAACCATAACCAAACTCTACCCCGTACCATAACCAAACTCTACCCCGAACCACAACCAAACTCTACCCCGTACCATATCCAAACTCTACCCCGAACCACAACCAAACTCTACCCCGAACCATATCCAAACTATACTCCGATCCATATCCAAACTCTTCTCCGAACCATAACCAAACTCTACCCCGAACCATAACCAAACTCTACCCCGAACCATATCCAAACTCTACTCGGAACCATAACCAAACTCTACCCCGAACCATAACCAAACTCTATTCCGAACCATAACCAAACTCTACCCCGTACCATAACCAAACTCTACCCCGAACCATAACCAAACTCTACCCCGAACCACAACCAAACTCTACCCCGAACTATAACCAAACTCTACTCCGAACCATAACCAAACTCTACCCCGAACCATAACCAAACTCTACTCCGAACCATAACCAAACTCTACCCCGTACCATATCCAAATTCTACCCCGAACCACAACCAAACTCTACCCCGAACCATATCCAAACTCTACCCCGAACCACAACCAAACTCTACCCAGAACCACAACCAAACTCTACCCCGAACCATAACCAAACTCTACTCGGAACCATAACCAAACTCTACCCCGAACCATATCCAAACTCTACCACGAACCATAACCAAACTCTACCCCGAACCATAACCAAACTCTACTCCGAACCATAACCAAACTCTACCCCGAACCATATCCAAACTCTACCCCGAACCACAACCAAACTCTACCCCGAACCACAACCAAACTCTACTCCAAACCATAACCAAACTCTACCACGAACCATAACCAAACTCTACCCCGAACCAACTAAATTCTACCTCGAACCATAACCAAACTCTACCCCGAACCATAACCAAACTCTACCACGAACCATAACCAAACTCTACCCCGAACCACAACCAAACTCTACCCCGAACCACAACCAAACTCTACCCCGAACCATAACCAAACTATACTCCGAACCATAACGAAACTATACTCCGAACCACAACCAAACTCACCCCGAACCACAACCAAACTCTACCCCGAACTATAACCAAACTCTACCCCGAACCATAACAAAACTCTACCCCGAACCATAACCAAACTCTACTCCGAACCATAACCAAATTCTACTCCGAACCATATCCAAACTCTACCCCGAACCACATCCAAACTCTACTCGGAACCATAACCAAACTCTACCCCGAACCATAACCAAACTCTACCCCGAACCATATCCAAACTCTACTCGGAACCACAACCAAACTCCACCTTGATCCATAACCAAACTCTACGCGAAACCAAAACCAAACTCCACCTTGATCCATAACCAAACTCTACCACGAACCATAACCAAACTCTACCTCAAACCTACTAAATTCTACCTCGAACAACAACCAAACTCTACCCCGATCCATAACCAAACTCTACCACGGACCATAACCAAACTCTACGCTAAACCATAACCTAACTCTACCCCGGCCCCGGACCATAACCAAACTCTACTGGGAACCACAACCAAACTCTACTCGGAACCATAACCAAACTCTTACTCGTAACCATAATAAAAACAGCCATTAACA
This sequence comes from Nemertoderma westbladi, assembly GCA_032718475.1. Lineage (NCBI taxonomy): Eukaryota > Metazoa > Xenacoelomorpha > Nemertodermatida > Nemertodermatidae > Nemertoderma > Nemertoderma westbladi. The sequence goes on from JAUCBJ010004177.1 coordinate 18,541, forward strand.
AGTTTAGAAAACCTTAACTAAAAATTGTTATAAAAGGAAACTGATAAAGGATGTAATGATTATTGAGAAGGGAATTAAAACAGCAGAAATATGGGGATGCTAACTCTCCTTAACGTCAGGATGCAAGAAGGCTTCAACCCTGTGTGGCAGTGTGGGTCTATATAATATATAAAACATATGACGCAGACATTCATCCAATAAGTTTTAGGCCAGAATAGAATTCCTCACTTGGAAACTGATTAGCTATAGTTACGCTTCACATAGCCTTGCGTTGTTATAATGATTGCCTAACTCCAATCATCCAACCAACCTATTGTTAGCTCTCTTTCATCTAACCGCCAGTCCCATTATTGGTGGAACAGAGAAGGTACCTTTTCCTAATCCTTGGCTCCACACACACATTGTAGATCCGGGCCATCAGTAACTGATATCCCTTTGATCTTTTGTGCTCTTCTATTAGGAAGGAGTGGCTATGATTGCAAATAAATCTTTATGGCACACGGGCCGGTACAGTTACGGCTGTTTGGATCCCCTTTTAACTAACACAGATACCAAATAATGCGACAATTTTACGGCTAATAATTCCAGGTAAGGGTCCCTGGATGCTACTCAAGTGGTTTCGTAGCGCGAAATTTTTACTAGCTAATGATCCCCCGTAAAACATTTGCTTCCTGTAATTAAAGTAACGCCTATCTGGATGGTTGTTTGATATTTATAGAGGCAACGGCAGGCAGGTAATACTGTCCCCCCCCAATAAATATGGAGAACATTTTTGCTCAGAGTTATAATATGATCAAATTTATTATCTAAAACGACAAGGTATTTTACACGACACAGTTTATTATCTCGAACGACAAGGTATCTTACACGACACAGTTTATTATCTAGAACGACAAGGTATCTTACACGACACAGTTTATTATCTAGAACGAGAAGGTATCTTACACGACACAGTTTATTATCTAGAACGACAAGGTATCTTACACGACACAGTTTATTATCTAGAACGAGAAGGTATCTTACACGACACAGTTTATTATCTAGAACGAGAAGGTATCTTACACGACACAGTTTATTATCTAGAACGAGAAGGTATCTTACACGACACAGTTTATTATCTAGAACGAGAAGGTATCTTACACGACACCATTTATTATCTAGAACGACAAGGTATCTTACACGACACAGTTTATTATCTAGAACGAAAAGGTATCTTACACGACACAGTTTATTATCTAGAACGACAAGGTATCTTACACGACACAGTTTATTATCTAGAACGACAAGGTATCTTACACGACACAGTTTATTATCTAGAACGAGAAGGTATCTTACACGACACAGTTTATTATCTAGAACGAGAAGGTATCTTACACGATACAGTTTATTATCTAGAACGAGAAGGTATCTTACACGACACCATTTATTATCTAGAACGACAAGGTATCTTACACGACACAGTTTATTATCTAGAACGAGAAGGTATCTTACACGACACAGTTTATTATCTAGAACGACAAGGTATCTTACACGACACAGTTTATTATCTAGAACGACAAGGTATCTTACACGACACAGTTTATTATCTAGAACGAAAAGGTATCTTACACGACACAGTTTATTATCTAGAACGAGAAGGTATCTTACACGACACCATTTATTATCTAGAACGACAAGGTAGGTATCTTACACGACACAGTTTATTATCTAGAACGAGAAGGTATCTTACACGACACAGTTTATTATCTAGAACGAGAAGGTATCTTACACGACACAGTTTATTATCTAGAACGAGAAGGTATCTTACACGACACCATTTATTATCTAGAACGACAAGGTATCTTACACGACACAGTTTATTATCTAGAACGAAAAGGTATCTTACACGACACAGTTTATTATCTAGAACGAGAAGGTATCTTACACGACACCATTTATTATCTAGAACGACAAGGTATCTTACACGACACAGTTTATTATCTAGAAGGACAAGGTATGTTACACGACACAGTTTATTATCTAAAACGACAAGGTATCTTACACGACACAGTTTATTATCTAGAACGAAAAGGTATCTTACACGACACAGTTTATTATCTAGAACGAGAAGGTATCTTACACGACACCATTTATTATCTAGAACGACAAGGTATCTTACACGACACAGTTTATTATCTAGAACGAAAAGGTATCTTACACGACACAGTTTATTATCTAGAACGAGAAGGTATCTTACACGACACCATTTATTATCTAGAACGACAAGGTATCTTACACGACACAGTTTATTATCTAGAAGGACAAGGTATGTTACACGACACAGTTTATTATCTAAAACGACAAGGTATCTTACACGACACAGTTTATTATCTAGAACGAAAAGGTATCTTACACGACACAGTTTATTATCTAGAACGAAAAGGTATCTTACACGACACAGTTTATTATCTAGAACGAGAAGGTATCTTACACGACACCATTTATTATCTAGAACGACAAGGTATCTTACACGACACAGTGTATTATCTAAAACGACAAGGTATCTTACACGACACAGTTTATTATCTAGAACGAGAAGGTATCTTACACGACACAGTTTATTATCTAGAACGACAAGGTATCTTACACGACACAGTTTATTATCTAGAACGACAAGGTATCTTACACGACACAGTTTATTATCTAGAACGAGAAGGTATCTTACACGACACAGTTTATTATCTAGAACGACAAGGTATCTTACACGACACAGTTTATTATCTAGAACGAGAAGGTATCTTACACGACACAGTTTATTATCTAGAACGACAAGGTATCTTACACGACACAGTTTATTATCTAGAAGGACAAGGTATTATACAGACGTTTCGGCCTAGCACGTTTCGGTCCAGGACGTTTCGGCCCGGACATTTCGGCCCGGACGATTCGGCCCGGACGTTTCGGCCCATGACTGTAACTGAATGAAAAGGCCAACTTGTTTGATATGATAATAATTATTCATTAAAATTATAATTATTTCACAATAACATACAAACACTTAATAAAATATCTTTCATGAAATGGCTATTTAATTTACCTTTATTTAAAAATAAAATAAACATTATGGAAGTGGTGCTCTGGTTCCATAGTCGCCATCAATTATGTTATGCGGCCGAAAAAATACGCATATATTTCATCTAAATTTAAATTTAAATTTATATATTATTATTATATTTGTTATATTTGTTCTAAGTTACATTATGGTGTAAATTTATATTAATAAATAATAATAATAATATTACATTAGTTATTATTTATAAATATAATGTAGAACTTCGATCTTGACGACTTTCAAACAGGTGTCGGAGCAGTTCCTACTGACAACTCCTCTTGTAACGAACGTATAACAACTACAAAACAAATATATTGAATAACTTATTATTAATAGCTTATTTAAGGGAGTAAAGTGAATCTTTGGGCCAAAACGTCCGTCAAGCAAATCTTGTATTTCATTCATTGAGCCGAAACGTCCTAGGCCAAAACGTCTTAGACCGAAACGTCTGTTACCCATCTTACACGACACAGTTTATTTATTATCTAGAACGACAAGGTATCTTACACAGATGTTACAAAGTAACATTGGCCTTATGAGTATGATCCATTGTAATTATCAGTAAATACTTACGTATTAACTGCCTCAATTGTTTTTCTATACGTTGAGTGTAAAGATTAAGAATAAAGATAAAGATTAAATCAGTAGTCATATCTACATATTTGTTGCGCTATATCAGTTCTTTTAATTTAACCCCCCCCCCCCCCCCCCTCCCATGACATACCATCAGGACAACAACCAGTACTATGTAACACAATCAGAACTGCAACCTGTACAGTGTGACACAATCAGCACTGCACTGTGTTACCGTGTGACACAATCAGGACTGCACTGTGTACCGTGTGACACAATTAAGACTGTATCCTGTACCGTGTGACACAATCAGGTCTGCACTGCGTACCGTGTCACACCACCAGGACTGCACTCACTGTGTACCGTGCCACACCATCAGGACTGCACTGTGTACCGTATGACACTGTTAGAACTGCAACCTGTACCGTGTGACACAATCAGAACTGCAACCTGTACCCTGTGACACAATCAGGACTGCACTGTGTACCGTGACACAATCAGGACTGCACTGTGTACCGTGACACAATCAGGACTGCACTGTGTACCGTGACACAATCAGGACTGCACTGTGTACCGTGACACAATCAGGACTGCACTGTGTACCGTGACACAATCAGGACTGCACTGTGTACCGTGACACAATCAGGACTGCACTGTGTACCGTGTCACACCATCAGGACTCACAATGTGTACCGCATGACACTGTCAGAACTGCAACCAGTACCGTGTGACACAATCAGGACTGTAACCTGTACCGTGTGACACAATCAGGACTGCAACCTGTACCGTGTGACACAATCAGGACTGCACTGTGTACCGTGTGACACCGTCATGACTGCACTGGTACCGTATTACACTAGCAGGACTGAAACCTGTACCGTGTGACACAATCAGGACTGCACTGTGTGTGAACCGTGTCACACCATAATCAATGACTGCATTGTGTACCGTGTGACACAATTAGTACTGTATACCGTGGCATACCATCAGGACTGTAACCAACCTGGTTAATTTTATCATACTTCATTATTCTCTGCCTTCATCCTTGTTTGATTGATTTGGTATCAATTTCAACCGCGGGTTCATATCAAAAGAATTGTTTCACACCGCAGGCGTCGATGTAATTTTCTTTCTAAAGCTATAAATTGCGAAAAATCGATCCCCAGTGCAAGCGAACTAAACCTACGGTAAGTCGGGTAGGGGGGGGGGGGGGGGTGGTCCGTCCCTAAGGCCGGACAAACTGAACGTGGGCGGTATTTAACGCCATGCCTCGGACTCAATCAACCCAACTAGCCGACTACCAAACTTGGATTAATCCTCCCCCGAGCACTGGAGCAGAAGAGGTGGGCTGTGTCCCAACGTTATCCGCGGCATGTACGGGTACAACCACAGCGAGTAGCATAACGCCCTGTCATCGATACGGCGTCTAATAAAGGGGATTATAAAAAAGCGGACACCGTTAGCTAAAGCGCTCGCAATTAACGTTAATGGTTGGTAACTCTGGCCGCAATGTTTATTAGGTCCCCAACATTGTTGCCACTGTGTATTAAAGCCAAACATCTGCTTCGGTGGATATTTAGTTGCCTGGTGTAAGTGCGGTTATGACTCACTGTCCTTTAACGGCCCGATTAAACACATATTGAATGATTTTTTTTAACTTTATTGGGATAAAAATGCTAATGTCGTTAAAAAGTCATAAAAAATTATATTATATTATGTACAATGCGTGAATTATTTCGTAATTAATATTATCTTCTTTTGACGATTAATAATTTAGTAACGGGAAAGGTTTCCGCTTTATACATGATTATCTTAATACTTAAATTTGTATAAGTACATATTTATTTTGAGTCAGAGGCGTTTATTACCATATACATATGGTGTAAAATTTATGTACGGCACGGCATGTATGAAATATTTATGTATAATTAATATTAAATTAAAATTAAGATTAAAAACAATGATTAAAAGTTTAAAAGTAAAACCCTTAAAATCGTTGTGAGATTATTAGGTTGCATCCACGGGGGGTTTTATGTTGTACACGGTTAGTGCGTTTTTAAGAAGGGAGGGTTGCTTGGGGAGGCCTACAAATTTATTTTTGAAGCGGCATGATTAGTTCGTTCTGCAGTTCTTACCGGACCAGATAGGGTGAATGTAACGAATGATTAGTTCGTTCGACAGTTCTTACCGGACCAGATAGGGTGAATGTAACGAATGATTAGTTCGTTCTGCAGTTCTTACCGGACCAGATAGGGTGAATGTAACGAATGATTAGTTCGTTCTACAGTTCTTACCGGACCAGATAGGGTGAATGTAACGAATGATTAGTTCGTTCTGCAGTTCTTACCGGACCAGATAGGGTGAATGTAACGAATGATTAGTTCGTTCTGCAGTTCTTACCAGACCAGATAGGGTGAATGTAACGAATGATTAGTTCGTTCTACAGTTCTTACCGACCAGATAGGGTGAATGTAACGAATGATTAGTTCGTTCTACAGTTCTTACCGGACCAGATAGGGTGAATGTAACGAATGATTAGTTCGTTCTACAGTTCTTACCGGACCAGATAGGGTGAATGTAACGAATGATTAGTTCGTTCTACAGTTCTTACCGGACCAGATAGGGTGAATGTAACGAATGATTAGTTCGTTCTACTGTACAGTTCTTACCGGACCAGATAGGGTGAATGTAACGAATGATTAGTTCGTTCTACAGTTCTTACCGGACCAGATAGGGTGAATGTAACGAATGATTAGTTCGTTCTACAGTTCTTACCGGACCAGATAGGGTGAATGTAACAAATGATTAGTTCGTTTCTACAGGTCTTACCGGACCAGATAGGGTGAATGTAACGAATGATTAGTTCGTTTCTACAGGTCTTACCGGACCAGATAGGGTGAATGTAACGAATGATTAGTTCGTTTCTACAGGTCTTACCGGACCAGATAGGGTGAATGTAACGAATGATTAGTTCGTTTCTACAGTTCTTACCGGACCATAATAAATACTGTCATGGTAATCTTAATACCAGAAATGTCATGAGTAACGGTATATCGGAGTCTGAGTATCTGGCCTCCTTACTAATCAAACAGACATATGAAGTACAAAAATAAATCCACTTATATTCATTGTGTTTTCTAACGATGCAGTTTTCATTGTATGGATAGAAGCCGGAGACCAATCAGTAGGCCTACATCAATAATTAGACCCTTCCATGTTACGTGACACCTTGTAATGCTGCAGCTTCCTACATCGTTTCCACACGAAGTCGACTAACTTTTCAACAACTACGGTAGAGTCATAGTCGCACAATAAAGTAAATGCTTCTAGATTATCGAATTTGCCAGCATTTAAGTGATTCTCTATTTTAGCTAAGGAAGATGGACGTGTTGGCACTCCCAAATACTGTGAATTAACTCCAGTTAATCGAATCCAAAGTTTAATTAACGAAGGCATTTGAGATCGCAAAATCAATGATATAATTCTGTCGTCATTTTCTGTATTTATACAGAGACTTTTGAGCGAATTCATTACTACTTGGTTAGTGGGGATAAGAAATATACCCGTGAGGTCCAACGTTTTTATGTTTGTAAATATATCACCTAAATCAGATAAAGAGACACGGCCACCACCCGGCGAGGGGACACGCAGTGTTAAATCCAACCTTAAACCAATGACTTGATGTAGACGAACACCTTTGTCAACAGCCTTCGCAATAGCATTAGGTAGAAGTCGGGCAGTCGTGAGAATCGTAACTTGAGATAGATATGGGAACATATTGAAATACTCGAACAATTCTAGATCCCAAACAAGCTCACGAATTTCCAAAGTGAGACTGTTTATAGACCATGTACAATGCTTTGTTTGACTGATATACTTTGTGATCGGTGCCCGAAGTAAGGAATCATTCAGGTAAATATATGGAAAACGAAAGACGATGTGCTCAAGATGTTTCTTTTGGTTACAATGCACCCTATTCAGGACTCTCAGTGCTTGATCTGTAATAAAGTTAACCCGAGGTAGCCGACTAAGTAACATAATTATTTGTTCGACTGATAAACTGCTACACCATTTAATATTAAGTTCCTGAAATCCACTCAATTCATTAAGTTTCAATAGTCCTGGGTAAGTGATCTTTGATTTAGGTATGTGTAGAATCCTAAGGTGAGGGCAATTCTTTATGATTGCGTGAAGAATCAAGACATCTATTCCAAAGAGCTTTATAGATGTGAGATGAGGATATCTAATAACGTTAAAAATAAAGTAAAGTGCTGGGTTATACGATGAACCAGATAGTGAAATATCTACTGACATCAACACACTAGATAATTCAGGGAGACCCTGAATCACAGATCTCACAATATCTAATCCAAATTCATATTTAAACTCATCGTCCAGAATAATATGAACTGTACTGGTAGCATTGCACAGACGTAAATAAATATTTCTATACGTCAACATTATATCGGCCACTGATCGAATTGGTAGTTGTACACAAGTAGCTGATGTCCGGTTGTTCTCATTCAACTGATCATTAAACACAATAAGGTAAGCATGTAGAATAAACTTCCATGGGTGATTCGTTCGTTTCAGCCATCCACTGATAATGTTGCATTTATTTTGGATTTTGTGTTCACCCAGATTGTGTACCCATTTCTGATGTTCTGTGTTTACTATTCCTGTAGCCACTGCCCGAGTTACATTGGAAATGCAGATTTCTTTTAACGATAGTAGTCTGCAATTACGATTAAGTATAACTGCTGGAATTTTATACATTGTATTTCAATTAGTTCTCCTTTAGTATACTTTGTATTGGTTACATTAGTATTGTGGTGGTAAAATTTGTTAACAATAATGGAGTGGCCTAGAGAAGAAAATTGTCACAAAAGTGCCAAAAGTTTTTTATAAGTATCTAGGGGTATCTAGAATTCAAGAATCCATGCTCAAAAAAATATTTGTATGGAACACTTATTGCTAGAAATTAGCATATAATACAAGCCAAACAAAAGGTAGAGTAGTAGTTATAAGGTTAGAAATAGTGATATTCTAGAATAATTTAATTAATTTAGCAATAAGCTGTGATTCAATTGGAAGGGGATATAATTTACACTGTCCTGTCGCACATTAATTGCTATATCTCGGTAACTATAACTATAACTCGGTAACTCGGTAAGTCCCCAGCAAGTCTCTGATCGGATGAGCATAAGCTCAAAGGATGGTATGCTTGAGCATGTGGACGACTTCTGTTACCTGGGATCATGGATCCGGAAGTCAGGTGAGGACCTTCGAATACGTAAGGGAAAGGCATGGGCAGCCTTGAATAGGCTTTCCAGGATTTGGAAGTCACCTAGAATTAATCGGAAACTTAAGGTCCAATTATTTAGAGCAGCAGTAGTTCCAGTACTCCTCTACGGGAGTCCATGCTGGGCTCTAACTGCTGAGGACACCAAATCTCTGGATGGCACATTCACAAGAATGCTACGCCGGGTACATTGTGTCAAGTACAATGCACACGTCTCCAACCAGACACTATATAACATTGGAGGTGTCTCATTGGTTCCCCCAAGCTTGACACTAGAACAAAATCGCCTCCGCTTTGCAGGACATTGCTTTCGCCGTGAGGACCAGCCAGTGCATAATCTTGTACTTTGGCAGCCTCATGGAGTGAATAAGCATGGTGGACAGCCCATGACTTTCTTGAGACGCATCTTAAAGGACACTGGCCTTAAAGATGCGGATGATCTAGCAAATGTCATGGGTGATAGGGAGTTGTGGCGGTGCAATTTTGTTGACAAGCCGGCACAGCATTCTTAAAAATGCAGCTGCAATGCAGCATGCCGATCCTAGTAGTAGTAGTAGTAGTAGTAGTAGAAGTAGCAGATAAGATTTCAATCTACCAGTCTGCCTGTCGAGTTAGCCAGATGGTGCAGGATTCCTCCATTCCGTCTGAACGTCTTTGTAAATGCGGTCTTCCACATTCGTATTTGATCCTCGATTGCGCACTGATCCCACACCATGCTAATATTGATTACCAGTCTGTTTCGAATTTCATGACCTCCCCCGATCAGAAATCAGAAATTCTTCAAATTAGTCGTAGTTTTTTCAGATCAATAGAAAGCTTGCGTTACAAGGATTCCAAATATGTAACAATATCTGAATTTCGTTGAGAAACAGCTGAGAAATAGGCGTTCAAAGATTGCAAGAATTATTGTTCTCTGAAGGCCATTTATTCTATTTAATAAATACACGAAATTCTAGAACGTGTTATTTATTTTATGAGTTGGTTGGCAACAGCGGTATGCCTATACAATATCTATATTGCGTAGCTAACCATACATAAACAAATTGTTCCAGAATTTTGTGTATTTATTAAATAGAATAAATGGCCTGCAGCGAACAATAATTCTTGCAATCTTTGAACGCCTATATATCAGCTGTTTCTCATCGAAATTCAGATATTGTTACATATTTGGAATCCTTGCAACGCAAGCTTTCTATTGATATAAAAAATTACGACTAATTTTAAGAATGGCAATGATACGGATGGTGCGATTTCGCAAAAGACACTTTTTTAAAACGCGTATAAAAAAATTTAAAGGCGAAATAGAAAATTCCGGCTTCATGGTAACAACCACGGTGAGTTGAACTAGTTGTGTTTCAAATTTCAAGCAATATGATAAAGATTTGTAGAAAAATTTGGGGGGGGGGGGGGGGGGGTCCGTGTCATCAGAAAATGACACTATATTACGGGTCATGGTGTATAGATTTATGAGAAGATAACAAGATCATATTTCTGTATAAATATAGGCTAATAAACCATGTTACTTCCAAACAACAAATAATATTTTAATAAATAATACCATCAAATAAATGAGTCATACTGTGTATTGGTTACATTAGTATTGTGGTGGTAAAGTTTGTTAACAATAATGGAGTGGCCTAGAGAAAAAAATTGTCACAAAGTGCCAAAAGTTTTTTATGAGTATCTAGGGGTATCTAGAATTCAAGAATCCATGCTCCCAAAAATATAATAGTGATATTCTAGAATAATTTAATTAATTAATTCTAGAACATTAATTTATATGGAAAGGGGAAAAAGAGCTTGAAAAACGCCCAAAAAAAACCAAAAGCTTGAAAACAGATAAAAAAAGCTTAGAAAACTGCACTTAAAAACGCAGCGCATATTGTGGCCGGCCCATTCTGTAACCAATTCTAAGAGTAAACATCGTGAGTTAATTAATAAAATGATGAAAATTTAGATTATGAATTTTGGTAATGAATAACAATTAATATCTATTCACCCCTAATGAAAAAAAATAACCATTTCCCGCCATAGCGCCCCCACGTGGGAAGGGTTTTGTTATTTTGAGATAAAAACTATTTACAATGCAGGAAGTGGCCGTTAGGTGGATTTACCATTTTCGGCTTCATGGTATATTAATTATCCGGTCAATAAGCTCCTTTATACAATCTGACGGTATTATATGATTATAGACTAGACTCTATACTGTGATCACAGACACCTCTATGATCATCATGATGTGTCAACATGCTCTCATTTTTTAAGAAAGGCCAAGCTAGTGTTTTTTGTGCTAGCAGTAACCTAAAATATCGATTTGTTTATGGAGAATTCAAAAATAATTATCAGAGTCAACCCCTGAGTAAAATTAAGTGAGTCATTCCAAATTTGCCATCCAAAGTGGCGCCCATGGATGGGGCGAGTTAGTGAAATCAATTTAATGTTATTCAAAACAATTGACATACTATCAGAGTCACCCCGCCTGATGGTATATACTACTATAGATGTCATCTTTCAGATGAGAAAAATATAATTATTTATTACATGGGAAAAAAAGTAGAACTTTTTCACTATTCTCGAGGCATTTTATTTACCGAGCGTCGTCAGCGAGGTTAATAAAGGGTCGAGAGAATATTGAAAAAAAATGTTCTATTGTTTTTTTCCCCATGTAATACGTAATTTTATTCTTATATTGGTACTTTTTTGTTGCTTAATTCTTTAATAACGTACAGAGATATTATGGTACGAAATAAATTGAACTGCAGTATTTTACTATATTGCTTCCATAGTTACTGCAATTCATATATTGAACTCTTCAACTCCTGATGCTGCCTTACTCAATGTTAAATAATGTAGTGTTCTAGAATATTTATTAGGTAACTAGAGAGCCGCTTAACAATATAAACCAATATTGTATATTGAGTTCCGTTTTGGTGAACGCTGCGCAGACACTAAATTTGCAATAACGTTTGAGTGTGTCAATGGAATGCTTAAATTACGTGCAAACTTTTTCTACGTCAACGATCTTTCAACATATTTAATTTAAGATATTCCACCAAAAATTTTTCAATTAACTTTTTTCGCCGGGAAAAAACGTAACATCAATGCAATCCTATGGGTTACTTTTTTCCCTAGGGAAATAAGTGCAACTTTTTCTCACGATTTTAGTCTAAATTCGAGCGAAAAAGTAACATTTTAAGAATAAATATTGCTTCAGTAGTTTTCGAGATTTGAGCAATTCCTGGCACCCATACCATGTCAACACCTTTCGATTTTCGATTTGATAAAATTATTCAAAATACATCACCCTTCAAAGACTTGGTATAACCATTAAACCAAACTATGCTTTTTTGGTTTGTTGAATTCATTATTAAACGAAAGCGAGATTAGAAGCAATTTTTAAAAATAAACTAAAAGAGCACCAAAAGTCACAAGTACTTTGAAATTATCAAATAGCCAAATGTTGTAAATTGGCCATACAGACTGGCTACTCAGGAAACGTGCTGATTTCATGGGGAAGGTTTATTCCTCTACCTACATCAAACATATCAAAGAGTTCTGTAATATAACAACATAGGCATGTTGTTATTTATATTAGTTATTAATCAGTTATTTGTGCCCCCTACAAAAGCTCATGATAAAAGCATTTTCACAAGAAAATATATTTTTTCAAATTTAATTTTTTCACTAGGTAATGAAAAGTAATATCTACTAGATACCATATTACTGTCAGAAAATCAAATATGTGTTCTTTAACAAGAAACGTCATGATAAATGCCATTTTCATATGAAAAATTGGTGAACAAGTCCAACACATAAAAATTTTGATACACATTTCATTATGCTACTACAACCATGGCCTACTATATATACGGCCTAACATGTTGTCGATTTGGCCTTAAAAAAAGAGGCCAGTTTTTTTTTACATTATTTTGATATTTTGATGAGGGGAAAGTTCTATAAATTTTCATTTGCTGCAATTTGGTCAACGGACGTAATTGAAGTCTCTTCGCTAAGCAAGATACTAAATTTTATGGTAGCTAGTGTCTTAGATAAGTTTAGCTAGTAATTTCAACACTGGTTCCGACATCCTACTTCCCTCTATAACTATTTTGTAGTAGCTAGTTCATATTGTGACTGCAGAGATCAGACTCAGTTTGAGAGCCAGCAAACCCAGGACAAGCAAGCAAATCAAATATGACTGGGAGAAACTCAGAACTGACAATGCTGTAAAGGATGCTTATACAGTAGAAGTTTAAAACCGCTTTGAAACACTTCAGTCAATGGATGAAGACAAATCCACCAATTCAATATACCAGAATATAATTTGAATAATATTTAATTAATTAATTAAGCCCGCGAGAGGCACCAAAGGCAAGTAAAATATATACACAAACACGTTAATAATTAATGCACGAATATAAATAAAATTAATTTATGAGATTAATGATTGGGGGGGGGGGGGGGGGGTAATTCAGAGTTTGTGGCCCATTGACGCAATGTCCAGCTGTTGTGGGTACATGAATCGAGGTGGTACAGCGTTGCTGGTCCATTGCACAGCGCACAGACGCAAGAATCGGTGGTCACCATGTGAAAGTCCCGGTTCTGACATACTCGGTGGTGGAACCCGTGTATCGCGTAACGCGTAGTAACGTGTCTATTTGGGCGGTTTGGACCAGTCCAATTTAAATCAATAAATGCCGAACTAGTCCAAAAGTCCGGGTTGATTTCGTTTGTTTTAGCTGATATTACTTCTTTATACTTTTTGAATTCAGTTGTATGCGGCAGATTGAGACGCTCAACTAGTTCGATTATAAGATTTACCTCTCCACAAATTGCTAAGACTAGTCGGTTCTGTGTAGATTTATGCACCTGTATTACCTTTTTGATAAAACTCGATTTTATTTTGTCCAATTGGTGCAAATTTGCAGCTGTTAGAAATGGCCAAGTTTCCCGAAAACAATAAGTAATAATTGGGTGAATTTTGATTGTGAATAATTTAAGTGCTGTTGAAACTGAAAGTAAATGAGGGGATCGAATTGAATGAGAAGCTGTAAGTGCCTTACATACGGTGATTACAATGTGTTTAGAGAAACTCATTGTGGGTTGAAAAGTGACTCCAAGATATTTATAAGAATTGACTATTGATACGGGTTCACCGTTATACGTGAATTTATCCGCCGCTGCAAGCCTGCCACCACGCCGGAATTTCATCACCGCCGTTTTACTTAGGTTCACTTTAATTCCATTTTCTGAGGACCATATTGCGATCGAATCAAGACCAGCTTGAATTGCTTCGCGTGAATCGCTATAGAAGAGTAAATCATCGGCGAAAAGAAGAACGATAATCTCACCAATATACCTCGCTGCTCGTTTTATGTAGTCAACTATATCGAATATGAACAAAATAAAGAGTAGAGGACTGAGTGTGTCTCCTTGCAAAACGCCACGAGTTTGTTTGATAATTTTGGATACCCGTAATCCATCGAAAATTTAAATATAATTTGTTGATAGAATAGCCTCAATTAGTTTTAGAAGTTTTCCCTTTAAATTAAAATGTGTTTTCAACTTTGTGAGTAATCTTGGCCTTGGTACAGAATCGAACGCCTTTTGAAAGTCTACATATACCGTGTATAATGGTTGCCGGGGTGATGATAGATTGATGTGAATTCTGTTGATGAACTGGGCGATCGCTTGCCCCGTTGACCTGCCCTGCATGTAGCCGAACTGTTCTGCGGGAATCTTACTGGATACCAGTTTACGTAGTCTTTTTTCAACGATTGATGTTAACCATTTGTACGCATTGTGTAGTAACGAAATTCCTCTATAATTGTCAGGAACGGCTCTAGAACCTTTCCCCTTGTACAGCACAAACATGAGACTGGTTTTCCAGGATGTTACTAACGTTCCGGTAGACAAACATAAATTGAAGAGCGCTGTCCAAAGGATCAGCGTTACAGGGACAGCGCCTTTAAGGAGTTCGTAAGGAAGCTTGTTTGGGCCACCTGATTTACCCGATTTCTTGTCTTTTAAAGCAGAAGCGACTTCCTCTTCTGTGAATAAACTTCCGTTCGTCGTAGTTGCCTTCATCCCCCGAGGAGTCCTCCCCTTTTAGAATTTTACTGAAGTGTTCCTCCCAAGTCTCTAATGCAACCGGACAGCTGCTTTTTGAAGTGGTCTTTTTGCACCATTTGTATGGGTTATCTTCAGCCTCGGCAATCAGCTTTTCCTCGGTGCAACGAGCATATTCTTCCTGTTTATCTCTGAGGAGTTGTTTGTATTCGCGTTTCTTAGCACATAACTGAGCACGTTTCGAAGAATCTGCGTTTGAGGCATTATGAATAGATAAAACCTCGCGCCGTTTGCGGTAGCAGTCCGAGTCAAACCAGCGTTTAGAGAAGCGTTTCGTGTCGCTAAGAGCCGGTGCCGCCTCTTTTATCGCATTAGATAAGAGTAAATATGCCTCATCTGTTCGGTTCTCGGTTAGCAGATTGTATGTATGATCGAGTCTCTCGTCGTTCTGCAGTAGTCCGAGATTTATTTCACGCTTCCTCGGAAATTCTGTATGTGGAGTTGTAGTTTTTGGATTGAAAATTTTGCAATTCCACATCGCCTTAATAGGGGTGTGTTTCCGCATTGCGTTCGCAACGCCGTTGATGCGCTCTGGTAATTCGTTTGAGAATATCAAATCTATTGCACTACTGCCATTGTGACAAATGTATGTAGGCTCCGCCGGATCTGAATGCAGAGACATGTCCACGTTTTCCATAAGTTCGATCAAGGCATCAGCCTTGGGGTTGTCGTTAACATCGATACGAGCGTTGAAGTCACCCGTAAATATAATATGACCCCCAAAGTTTTTGGGAATGTGATCTAATGCAGTTAGTACGCCGTCAATCAAGTCCTCTAGAGCCGTTTTAGGTTGGAAGTAGCAGCAAAATAATAAAACATGATCAGTTTGTACGCATATAAAATTTTCACTCTTCCCTATAAGTTTAGGATTTAGCTGTGGTTTGACTGCTATCGTTATACCACCAAATGGTCTGCCTCGCCCCTCAGTTTTCATTGCCAATGACTCGAATGAGTAAAACCCTGGAATATCCAGACTGACTGTCGCCATGGTTTCATTGAGTAAAAGGACGTCTGTGTCGAACACTATGTCGTTGTGCGAATGATTGAATACTGATTTCAGGCCTTCCACATTCCAGAGCATGGTAGATAGTTTACAGTGAGCCGTTCCTGTGGTGGGAACTGCTGCGCGAACAACCGGGGCTGCGTGAACCGCTGGGCGAACAACCGGGGCGGCGGGATCTGCTGCCCCGGCAGATTGTTCGAAAGGGCTGTTATTAGTATTTTCATCTTGTTGAGGTAGTCAAACTCGTTGATGCCTAAACGTAGGCCGGACACTTAGACCGAAGGACTCTCTCTCAGCATTACTAAGGTTGTAATTCTTTATAAGAATTCCACTTTCCCAAAGGTCAGGATTCATTACCGATTCACGCTGATCCTGGTTGCATACCAGATGGAAGGATCTAGAACGAGCGCCGTCATTTACTTCTATCGGAATTATTTGATCAAACGGAACTGATTCATCGTTCCGAAAGTCTGTTATTTGCTCAGCCGACACATCCAAACCAACCCGGCCTATATATACATGGGCTTTTCTCGGAGCAGACGTTGTCTCGGGCTCGCGTGGAGCGGTTGCGGCATGTAGGGGGCCACCTACTCTTCTTCCCCGCACTATCTTAGGGTTCAGGTTACCCGGACCTGATCTCCGGATAGTTGATTGACTTTGCCGCTGGGGTCTCCCTGGTAATGGAGTGAGTGTTGATGTGGTGCCAACTGCGGTTTCCAAACCTGCCCGGGCGACATCGCTCCACATTCGGCTGGTGTGTGTCGATCCAACGGGTTCCGTTACCATGGGCTGCGCCTTTGATTTGTATTCCAGGAGTTCGTTTTTGGAGGCTATCGAATCGGCTTGTGCTTCCGCGAGTTTACCGAGGCAAATCGTGTACATCGAGCTCATCTTGGCAAGGTCGTCAGCTAGTTGTCTTTCCTCATTGTTGTTCATAGATTTCTTGTCTTTGAATGATCTCATAAGCGACATTATATTGTTTTGGAGATTGACATATTCAATGACATCCGCCATGACAGTCTGAGTACGTTATAAAATATAAATTTAATAAAATATAATTATAAAATATAATTTTAAATCAATAAACCAGTAGATACCGGTCCGCCGGTACAGCAGTAAAATGTTAGGGTAAACTGGGGTGAAGTGAGTTGCAGTCAGATCTCAGTTCTTTGAATACCAGAATATAATAACAGCCCACAAGGAATCAGCTAAGAGCCATATACCCCAGAAACCCAAACGAAAACAGTATGTGCCATGGCAAAACTCTGAGGTTACTTGTAAGAGAGAAGATCTTAAGATAGCCTACAAAGTTAAAACCGAACAACCAACAACCGAAAACATTAATAAGATTGAGAAAGCTAAGGACGATCTTAAATTGGCCTACAACATCAGCCAGGAAAAGTACATACAGGATAAAACTGAAGCAATTACAACTGCTCACATACAGCAACAATCAAGACTTACCTGGCAAACTGTAAATGAGGTATCTGGTCGGAAAAGTTCTGCAAAGGGGCGCCTCAAAGCCGATAGTCCTGAAGAACGTGTTGGGAAGTGGAAAAATCACTTCAACAACTTGCTTGGGCAGCCACCAAACATCGAGGTCAGCCCTACAAGGAAAATATATGACAAGACACTACTTATAGAAACAGGGGACTTCACACCTGCCGAACTCCAAAGAAACATTAAAAGCATGTCCAATAATAAAGCTAGTGGATTAGATGAAATCCCAGCGGAAGTATGGAAAACCGGAGTGCTAAACAGAACATTATTGAATGTTTGCAACCGGATGTTAAAAGGGGAAAAGCCACCACCAATTTGGACTAAAGGTCAACTAAAGCCTCTCCCCAAGAAAGGAGACCTCGGCATACCAACAAACTATCGTGGGATCTGTCTGCTTGTGGTAGCTGCCAAAATATACAATAAAATGATTCTACACAGGATTAGGCCTCACATAGAGAAACTACTGCGTAAGAGCCAAAACGGATTTCGACCAAGTAGATCAACAATAGCTGAGATACTTGCACTACGGAGACTGATTGAAGGAATTAAGTCAAAGAATCTCCCCGCAGTCATGACGTTTGTGGACTTCAAGAAGGCATTCGACTCCATCCATAGAGGTAAAATGCTTGAAATCCTAAGAGCTTATGGAATACCAGAAGTAATTGTTGCAGGCATTGGATTGTTATATTGTGATACAGAAGCGCAGGTACTCTCACCAGATGGTGAAACTGAGTTTTTCTCAATCCTGGCGGCGTACTGCAAGGTGACACATTAGCACCATTACTATTTGTAATTGTGCTGGAATACGCAATGAGGACGGCCACAAAGGGTGAAGATCTGGGATTCACACTTCAAGAACGCAGAAGTAGTAGATATACGGCAACTACAGTCACAGACACCGACTTTGCGGATGACATCGCCCTGCTCTCTAATACGCTAGCAGATGCACAGCTTCTACTAAATACAGTGGAGAGGGCTGCTAAGGAGGTTGGATTGCATATAAATGCTACAAAGACCGAATTCATGACCTTTAATGTTGATGGAAACTTGACAACCATTGATAATAATCAACTAAGGAAGGTCGATGATTTCCAGTACCTTGGATCATGGATAGAGAGTAGCAAAAAGGACATAGAAATTAGGAAAGCAAAGGCTTGGGTAGCTCAATCAAAAATGGATACCATCTGGAAATCAGATCTCTCCAGGCACCTGAAGACTAAGTTCTTTCGAGCCACAGTGGAAAGTGTATTTATATACGGGGGTGAGACCTGGACACTCACTAAATCACTTGAACAACGAATTGATGGTTGCTACACAATACTACTAAGGGCAGCCCTAAACATCAGCTGGAGACAACACATGACAAACGCCGAGCTTTATGGTACAATACCACCTGTATCAACCACCCTCCATGAACGCAGATTAAGATTCAGTGGGCACTGCTGGCGAAGTAAAGACGAGGTCATACCAGATCTACTTCTCTGGCAACCAACTCATGGGAAGCGTAGTCGTGGACGACCGGCCATAACATATATAGATCAACTTGAAAGGGATACTGAACCTGGGAGAAACGAAATTGCGACAACTATGGAGAATCAGGAAGCCTGGAAGGGTCTCATTTCTACTGTTCGAGTTCGCTCGACCTAGTAGTAGTAGTAGTTCATATTACTATTTGTATAGAAAATGTTCCAGAACATGTTAGCTATTCATGTGAAGAAAAAATCACGTTCTAGAACGAATATTTTTGGTTCTGGAACATTTTCAGAAAAAATCTAGATTCTATTTCAAACGCATGGAATCGTTTTAAATCGTGTTTAAAAAATTTATTCACAATATATTTTTTTTTCACAATTTTTTTTATTGATTTCGAACACGTTTTAGAACGATTCCATGCGTTTTAAATAGAATCCAGATTTTTTACTAAAAAATGTTCTAGAACAAAAAATACTTATTCTAGAACATAGCTTTTATAAAAATGAATAGCTAACATGTTCTGGAACAATTTCTATACAAATAGTAATAAGAACTAGCTACTACAAAATAATTATAGAGGGAAGTAGGATGTCGGAACCAGTGTTGAAATTACTAGCTAAACCTATCTAAATCACTAGCTACCATAAAATTTAGTATCTTGCTTAGCGAAGAGACTTCAATTACGTCCGTTGACCAAATTGCAGCAAATGAAAATTTATAGAACTCTCCCCACATCAAAATATCATAATAATGTAAAAAAAAACTGGCCTCTTTTTTGAAGGCCAAATCGACAACATGTTAGGCCGTATATATAGTAGGCCATGCTACTACTACCTACTAAAGACGAAATCAATTTCCAATATTGGTTTATGTAGTTTAGCGGCTCTCTAGTTACGAAATAAATATTCGAGAACATTAAATTATTTAACATTGAGTAAGGCAGCATCAGGAGTTGAAGAGTACAATAATATGAATCGCAGTAACTATGGGAGCAATGTAGTAAAATACAGTAGGCCGGCCTACTACAGTTCAATCGCAGTAACTATGGGAGCAATATAGTAAAATACAGTAGGCCGGCCTACTACAGTTCAATCGCAGTAACTATGGAAGTAATATAGTAAAATACAGTAGGCCGGCCTACTACAGTTCAATCGCAGTAACTATGGAAGTAATATAGTAAAATACAGTAGGCCGGCCTACTACAGTTCAATCGCAGTAACTATGGAAGTAATATAGTAAAATACAGTAGGCCGGCCTACTACAGTTCAATCGCAGTAACTATGGAAGTAATATAGTAAAATACAGTAGGCCGGCCTACTACAGTTCAATCGCAGTAACTATGGAAGTAATATAGTAAAATACAGTAGGCCGGCCTACTACAGTTCAATCGCAGTAACTATGGAAGTAATATAGTAAAATACAGTAGGCCGGCCTACTACAGTTCAATCGCAGTAACTATGGAAGTAATATAGTAAAATACAGTAGGCCGGCCTACTACAGTTCAATCGCAGTAACTATGGAAGTAATATAGTAAAATACAGTAGGCCGGCCTACTACAGTTCAATCGCAGTAACTATGGAAGCAATATAGTAAAATACAGTAGGCCGGCCTACTACAGTTCAATCGCAGTAACTATGGAAGCAATATAGTAAAATACAGTAGGCCGGCCTACTACAGTTCAATCGCAGTAACTATGGAAGTAATATAGTAAAATACAGTAGGCCGGCCTACTACAGTTCAATCGCAGTAACTATGGAAGTAATATAGTAAAATACAGTAGGCCCGGCTACTGCAGTTCAATTTATTTTGTAAAGGCCCGTTTTCGCGCTGCTTTTTTTTGAGCTTTATTTCAAGCTTTTTTTAGTTAAAACAATTTCTAGAAATTAATTGCTTCAAGATGAATCTGAGAATTTTCGAATGCTAAAACCTAAAATATAGAATAAAGCTCCAAAAAAGCTTGAAAAAAAGCTAAAAAAAAAGCTGGGCGAATATAATAATTATCTACTTCTAGAACATTCATATTACATCTTAATTTTAACTGAACGTTAGAAAAGACATATCAAGCTTGAAAAAATGCTAGAAAAAAAGCTAGAAAAACAGCTAAAAAAAAGATAAAAAAAAGCTCAGAATACTCACATAAAAAAGCAGCGCAGAAATGGGCCTTATCACTCTATATCGCTCTAAGTTTTATTAAATAATTAAGCAACAAAATGTACCAATTTAAGAATAAAATTATGTATTATATGGGAAAAAAAGGAGAACATGTTTTTGCAATATTTTCTCGTCCCTTTATTAATGCTTTGGAGCCTTTTTAGAACAAAAGGCACCAATAACCCAAAGGGCTTTTTTTGGGCCTTCTTGATATAAAAAGGCTCCAGGGCATTTCAATCCAAATTTGTTTAGAAGAAGTATGGAGAAGGGTAATCTTAATAAGTGTACCAAATTTCAACTCATTTCAGTTAAAATAGGCGGAGAAATAGCCTTTTTCATGAAAAAACGTCATTCTGAGATATATGGGTGTTTAAAGTTTAAGGAACAATTCAAACCTTCCCGCTATTTTAGATAATACCATTTTTATATTTTCAACAATAATAACTTTGTCAAAAATGAACGAAATGCAACGAAATTTTTCATGCTTGCAAAACAGATAACTAGTAAAACAACGATTTAGAAATTTTAATCATATCTGGACCGTGAGAGCCTTTTTTATGAAAAAGCACCCGTACAGTTGTAAAATATAGTGCTGCTCGAAGGTTGTCAAAAATCAGACTAGCTCTTACGTTTTGGGTAATAATTTGAGTTTGAGAAAAGATATGAGAAATAACCCCCCCCCCCCCCCCCCCTTAAAGTAAGCAAACACAGAAATGCAGAAATATACAGGGAACCTGTCTCTCCATGTAGAGGACGTCTAATATGCTTGGTGCACGAAAATATTGTTGACCTTCGAAATGGCATGTTTAAGTAAACATGGTAAGCCATTTTTGAAAATCGGTTGTGATGATGGGCAACTACAGATTTGAAGTCACTACAAAGTGATCTGATAATTTCCTTTAAACTTTAAATTAGAATCTTGTTTTCTATGGATAGAGATTTTCGATCCATAGAAATACACATTAAATCTCAACCATTTCACAACTGGCTTATATCAATTGAAAGCACAGAGTCTTCTGCGTCTTTTGGCACTATAATTAATTAAATCCATGATGAGGAACATTGATAAACTGTTTCCAGACACCAATGTGTGCTTAGAAGGTTTGAAAAATTAATTTAACCCTTTGCGTACCAAAGATAAATTACATAAATTTTTACTTCCAACGACCAAGAAAAATATATCTGTTGGGACCAAGGTTTATTTTCTTGTCGTACCAGAGATTTTTATTTAAATAGGACAACGATATTAATAATTATCCTTTTCTCAAAGGCGACACACTGCCGTCTTTAACCATTTTTTCGAGAAAGACCAAAATTTTGACAGTTAACTTTGAAAGTCCTCAGCAAGTCTCTGATCGGATGAGCCTAAGCTCAAAAATGGTATGCTTGAGCATGTGGATGACTTCTGTTACCTGGGATCATGGATCCGGAAGTCAGGTGAGGACCTTCGAATACGTAAGGGAAAGGCATGGGCAGCCTTGAATAGGCTTTCCAGGATTTGGAAGTCGCCGAGAATTAATCGGAAACTTAAGGTCCGATTATTTAGAGCAGCAGTAGTTCCAGTACTCCTCTATGGGAGTCCATGCTGGGCTCTAACTGCTGAGGACACCAAATCTCTGGATGGCACATTCACAAGAATGCTACGCCGGGTTCATTGTGTCAAGTACAATGCACACATCTCCAACCAGACACTATATAACATTGGAGGTGTCTCATTGGTTCCCCCAAGCTTGACACTGGAACAAAATCGCCTCCGCTTTGCAGGACATTGCTTTCGCCGTGAGGACCAGCCAGTGCATAATCTTGTACTTTGGCAGCCTCATGGAGTGAATAAGCATGGTGGACAGCCCATGACTTTCTTGAGACGCATCTTAAAGGACACTGGCCTTAAAGATGCGGATGATCTAGCAAATGTCAAGGGTGATAGGGAGTTGTGGCGGTGCAATTTTGTTGACAAGCCGGCACAGCATTCTTAAAAATGCAGCTGCAATGCAGCATGCCGATCCTAGTAGTAACCATTTTTTAAATTTTCAAATCTTTAATTTGAACCCCATGGGAGGCAAACTGCCGCCTTAAAAATTTGTAACAAAATTATTGGCTAAATTGAAATTAAATTGCATAAATTATGCAATTTAAAATACCCTCAAACCAATAGGAATCCCTTCAAGCAATCCCTTCAAGCCCTTCCCTATGAAATTAACTTTTCCTGCCCAATACGAATACAGTATAAACTCCATTTTTCCGCCCCAATAGTTATAAGAGGTTTTAAATAAAGGCGGCACCCTGCCGCCCTGGAGGTCAGGATAATATATGTAAAGGCAGCACTTGGGGGTTAAGTTATAATTTATAAATATGTAATATTATGGTTTTGTTCAGAAATGGAAAAAATGAGAAAGTGCGTGACCGGATTGGACAGGCAGTCTTAAGTTGCATATCCTATAATTTATAAAGGCGGCACACTACCTCCTTTATGAGCATTCCTGAATTATTTAGAATGAAAAAGGCGGTAGTGTTGGCACAGTACGCAAAGGGTTAATTTCATTTAAAACATTAAGGGTAACGGATAGGTTACATTGGCGACTTTTTATAACCAAAACACTTCCCCACTTTTGTACGTGACGGGAAGCGATATTCGACAGAACTTTATCCAAAGTAGAACATGATGACATCGTATCACGGAGAACAGTGCAGGATTTGAAGTATTCGGGACGGGTTGCATTCAGTTTACTTTCGATTTTTCCTTAGATTTGGAACTGGTGAGCTCCAATAGAGGGGGTAGTTTAACCAAAGTACATTTTAAGGATTTATTAAAGAAGCTCCCCACTCACAGTAACAGGACGCGAGAGGGCATGGTGAAAGTACAATCGTGCAGATTTGTAAATTTGACCTCATCCAAGACCGAGAACCGGAACGCACACGACAGGTTTCTTACATACTGCTGGGTGTTGGGATATAATGAGGCATTACTCGAGAAAGCCCGACGTTGGGACCCAAGGGCACATTTTGACCAAAGCTTTAGGACATACCACTGTGACACGGCAGACAAGCACAGGCGAAGACAGTCTGCGGCGTCGGCCCGCACCTCAGATAGAGCCTATGTGCCACCGCTGTGGCAAACCACATTGTAAGACATGCCCCTCCATGGCCGATAAGGTACAGACCCCCTGGGGGATCAAAATCACCAGAACGTACGACTGCACCACCCACAACGTGTTGATCTACTAACATGTTCCACCCACCAAGACAACAACTACATAGGATAAACTCACTAAGCACAGATCTGCTATCTGGAGTTTCAGGAAGGAGCTAGTCCCAGAACTGACAAACATCCCTGAGTATGTGCAACTCCAACATTTCCTCACATGCTCGATTGACAACCTGAGGATTACATCATTTTCGCAAGTTCTAAACGGAAATAGACGCTGGAAATAGACAGGATACATGCTTAATCCGTGTACATTAACAGACACAGACAGCCCTTCTTGGAACAAAAATATATCCCGCCATGTAACCCAGGGACACCAGCCCTGCAATTGAGTAAACTAAAACAACAATTGACACAGTTGACTAAACTAAAATATGCTAAAATATAATGATAAAAAACTATTTACAGATAGAATATCTTTGTATATCGCAAACGTATCGAAACCATTCATCATCCGTGTCGATGCTAGCAATAAAGCGATTGGAGCAGTTTTAAGCCAAGAAAAAAATTCTGAAGAAATCCTGGTCTATTTTGCAAGTAGAACGCTCCATGGTTCGGAATTAAATTGGTCAAACACTGATAAGGAATTTTACAGCCTGCACAAGGCTGTAAGAAAGTTTGAAAGTTATATTAAGGGTCAAGAAACTACGATCTTCACAGATCATAAGCCCGTGATCGGTTTACTCGACAAAAAGGTTGGAAACAACCAACATCAAACTTATTTTAAGTTGCACGCACTAAAAATTGGTCCCACTGTAACATCACACAAAATTAATCCTTTGTCACAAAGTGTTTCTATACCCTCCTCCAACTTAGCGGCTAGTTCCTCTGCCCATTTGTGTTCACTCATCTTTTCTAAATTTTCAAAGTATAATTTTGTACATATATAGTATCTAATACACTAGAACTAATGTCACCCATCATGTTGGCTTCCTCCACCTCTCTCAACTTCAGATGGTAACTGTAGTAACTTCTCGAGAGTTTCTCTATCCAGGAGAGGGTTGCAGATGTCATCGTCATTGTTCTGGTAGAGTCCCTCTCTTCTAGCTCGTCATCGTCTTCGTTATCATTATCTCACTCCTCGACTCTCACTCCTCTCTAGCTTTACACTCCTTAACCCTATTAAACCCGGGGGGGGGGGGGGGGGAGGGGGTCAATATGACCCCCACGTGGTTTTTTTATTATAATTCTGAAACAAACGCAGTTGGGAATCTGAAATTTTATGACTTTTCCTAAAAATCTATTGTCTTCCTAGTAGTGAAAACCGTTTTCAAAAATATTGGGTACTTTTCGAGTTATAGCACCATTTTTTAACCCTACTTTTGGCACTTTTTTTGAGACGTTTTTTGAAAATTACATTTCATTAAATATGAATTGTAACATCTCTATTTTTGATTTACACCGGTTTTTTGGTGTTAGAAATTTGATGGAATTCATATAAATTGATTTAGAAATTTCAAACTTGTTTTTTTCGGTGGGTGCCAAATTTTGGTGCCAGCACCAAATTTTGAAATAAGTCAATTTTGTAAATTGATCGTTTGAAACTTGTTTTTTACGCAATTGGGGTTTTTTGGGTTTCTGGATTCGATGAAATATATACGAGTTGCACCAAGCGTATCAAACTTGTATTTTTCGGTGCTGTGTGCAAATTTTGGTGCTAGCACGAAATTTTGAAAATCCATTCAATAGATAAAATTGCTTGTGACAATTTATTTCTTGCGTTTTAGAGGTTTATGGCTGTTCTGAATTCAATGGAAAATATAATTATCGAACTAGACATCTCAAACTTGTATTTTTCGGATGTGGGTGCAAAATGTGGTGCTAGCACCAAATTTTGAAAACCATCAAATATATCAATTGATTGTGTCACCTTGTTTCTTGCGTTATACGGGTTTGTGATGGTTCTGAATTCAATGGAATCAGTAAAAATTTCATAAGAGCTCTCAAACTTTTATTTTTCGCCGGTGGGTGAAAATTGTTGTGCCAGCACCAAATTTTGGAAAATATGCAAATTGATAAGTAGATAGTATCACCTTGTTTCTTGCGTTGTACGGGTTTATGAGGGTCCTGAATCCGATGGACTCAATAAAAACAGCACTGGACATCGCAAACTTGTACTTTTTGGTGATGGGTACGAAATTTGGTGCTAGCACCAAAATTTGCCAAATTACACCGAAAAAATACAAGTAGCAATGATCTGGCATATTAGAAATGTATTCCATTAGAATCAGCGCCCTCGAAAACCTGAAAATGTGAATTTATAGCATCGTATATGTGAATTAAAAATTTTGTGTTCTAACTGAAAAGTGCTGGTTACTTGTTTTTTTCATTTTTTTCCTACGCAGAGAGGACTAAACAGCCATTAATAGTAATCATATCATTTTTAATATTTTCCATGGTATTTTGCACCCCAGAAAACCTGTATTGAAAAATAATTAGCCGAAAAATGTAACTTTCAAATTTGGTGAAAATTGTGCACTACTTGTAATTTTGGTGCTGCAATATAACCACCCCAGTACATTTTTTCGAAAATTTTTTTTTTCGGTCGGATCCAGACAAGTGATACCTACGTACAAACAAAAAATCAGACGTTTTCGTAAATATTTGTAGATTTTAGAGGGGGGGGGGGGGGGGGGGGGGGTCAATATGACCCCCCCTCCGGTATTTGTACAACATTTTATAGCCCGGTACTAATAGGGATAAGCTCTTTGGATCTCATCCTCCTCTGTTTTCACGCATCTCACGCTTTTGTCTGTGGCCCCTCTTGCTAGCAATGATATCGTGGATCTCACAGAGATACTGCTACTTGCCCCTTTAGCCTGACTTAATCCTGCCAATGCCACAGAATCATTGGGATTTTCATCTTCCAGATGCGTGTCATTGACTTCCCACTCTCCATATTAGTGTAAGTTATGCGCACTAAAATTGGTCCCACTGTAACATCACACAAAATTAATCCTCTGTCACAAAGTGTTTCTATACCCTCCTCCAACTTAGCAGCTAGTTCTTCTGCACATTTGTGTTCACTCATCTTTTCTAAATGTTCAAAGTATAAATTTGTAATATATAGATTATCTAATACACTAGAACAAATGTCATAATCTTGTTGGCTTCCTCCACCTCTCTCAACTTCTGATGGTAACTGTAGTAACTTACCGAGAGTCACTCTATCTCGGAGAGGATTGACAATATCACCATGATCATTCTGGTAGAGTCCCTCTCTTATGTTCTCATTATTGTCATCATCATTGTCACCATCTCTAGATCAGGACCATGTTGACTGTTGAGTTTGATTGGGTTTGGCCAGCCTGAAATTCATGGGATGTTTGTGGATTGTCAGGGTTTGGCATTCAATCATGGCTCATTCCTCCTTTGACTGTCACCTCCAGGACATTGGTTTCCTCCTGAATCACCCCTTGGTTTCCTCCTGGATCGCCCCTTGAGATTCTTGTACTGCTGCTCCCTAGAGTGGCGGCTCCGATGTCAAACTTCCAGCCAGGGTACCAGTATGCGTAGCGTCTGGAGTTTACCTCCAGTACGCCCCCTGCAGGTTTTCTTCAAAGTCATATCGGATTTCTTTGTTGGTTGATTTCTCCTCACCGAAAGTTACTACTGTTATGGGATCTAGGGCAGTAGACGTAGTGTGAGTTGCTCTCATAGCAGATTAGGTGTAACTAATCACTTACCAAAAATATTGATGATATCATACTTATTAAGTGTAAACAGAACATATAATAATTCTACCAAGGGGTAGAATAAATAAACGATTGCACAGAAGAATTACAATGAGAATGGCGACTGGAGACTGACTGATTGGCTCGGTGGGGACAAGAATAGAGATTAAGAGACTAGGTGGTGGTAAAGAAGGATAGACGGAGTGGTGACGGAGTGAAGGAGGTTTCAGATAAGGAAGACCTCATCCAAGCTAGCTAGCCTGACTGGGGAGGGTGCCAAGAACTGCTACTGCATTCCCTCGGATGGTGGCTATTGAAAGGCGTTGAAACAGGTATGCAGTGGAACGGGGTTCCCCTGTCCGATTGCTGATCCTGTGCCCTATTTCGCGAAGTGTTTCAGTACCTTCGACTCCTAATGGTCCCAGGGTTTCTGTCACAATGGTACGGAATATAGTCGTGTTGCAGGGCGGCATACTTAGTGCCTTTGGTTGATTCGGCGATGGTTGCTGCTGTTCCAGCTTCCTGGGATGTGGCTGGTAGATACGTTTGGGCCAACGTATCACGACATGTTTAGTCCCACACTAGTGGGCGGCCTGAAGACCAGGGGCCCAATGTCACTCCATCTGGTTTCTTGCCATCTATGGCTAGGCCGCGCGGCTCTAATGTGGAGGAATCGCCGACTCCTATGCGTAGCTCATCGTCGTTGAGCCTAAGTCCTAGCTCTGATACTGGGAGTGCCTGCAGCCAGTCGCCAGAATGATCCGCACTAATCACTTTATGTAAAGGACTACCATTTCTCTCTTAGCAGGGCAGTAACACAATAATTGGGGAATGGCATAAGATTCTTCCCTGTAGTGTATTTACTGGATAAGCAATATATATATGCACAATACATTTACTGTATGACATTATGATGGATTGCACAACCATGTGATCCTTCCTTGGTATGGCCGCTGGGCCCTATTGCTACCTTGACCTTTCTAAATGAATTGTAGTTCACTTTTTAATGCAACTTTAATGAATGATTTTGTAATAAGTTGTTCAGAAATGGTAAAAATGAGAAAGTTCGTCACTGGGGGTTGAACCAGCGCTATAAATGTACGTATAGCACTGGATCAACCCCGTTGATGCGCTTTCTCATTTTTTCCATTTCTGAACAATGTATTACAAAATCAATGATCTTTCTAGATATCAGTACCATCCTTCTTTGTAGGGTGATAATTACTACCATTGTATGGCTGATGGCTAATAAGGCAATAAATTTGTAACATTATTGAGGACTGTCAAAATTTTATCTTCTTGGAGTTAACAAAAGTCCTACACTAAAAGCATCCTGTTGTAATTAGCTGAGGACCAGTTGGTCTCCCTCTAGTGATTGTGAGAGTTATCTTAGAGTCATCAGCAAAGAATAGATCAGTTAGGTAAGAGGCTGGATTTACTTGGCTTTGTTAGAATTCTGAAGCCAATAGGTGGTGTTAACATCACCGCACCATCATTATGAAGATCTAAGGACATGCATAGAGCACAGTCAACCAAATTTCTGAATAATAATGGTGCAAGTATGTTACCCTGGGGGACTCCCCATAAAATTTAAAATGGATCTGTGTCACCATCAATGGTAGAGACAAATGTTGTTGAACCATCTTATAGTGATCTGATTGCTTCAAAAATTTCATCAGGAATTCCATATAATGAAAGTATGCTGAACATACATGAGCCTTGGAGAAGTCAACAAAGGTAACAGACAGATGTCTGTCTTTTTTTTTTATTTTTCTAAGGGCCAGAATGTGCCCCTTGGTCCTACGACCTTTAAGAAACCCATTCTGATTTTCACATTGCAGTCTCTCAATGGGATCCCTGATGCGATTCAATATAATTCTATTGGATAGCTTTGCAGCAAACGAGATTCCCTGAAAAGATCCATAGTGTTAAGTTAAGTTGCTCTTCTTGGGGACTGGCACCAACTTTTCATCACTTATAGGACTCTTTATTATGTATATTATGTCTAATATGTTGGGGTAACTGAGCTCTAAACACTGGTATTTGGTATGTTGTTCCTGAGGGAACAACATCCACACCACTGGCACAATAATAGGTTTTAATGCTCTTTGCAACAGTCTTGATTTCAGTATAGATGTCACCAATGGGGATATCTGTGAGCACAGTTTCATACACACGATGTACCACAAAGTTATCTGGCAATAGCATGTCATTGTGTAGGAGCTTCTCAAAGATTGTCATCCAACCATTGAGTAATTCAGCTGGAGATTTCCCCTTAACCTTGGTGGTTGGCTTTTCCTCCTATTCAACAGGTTCATTGATTGCCATTGGTACTTCCGAATTATGTGTTCTATCCAGGGGGCGTTTTTCCTGTTTCTGTTTCGATTTCATTTTACCCATATCAGGTCAGTTCTTAGGTCAAAATTGAATTGAGGAACTTGGATAATACTTCCAAGTTTAAATTTTTCACTTTAAATTTTTTTAATAAGCGATTTAAAATAGTGTCTTTTGCG
Source organism: Nemertoderma westbladi (assembly GCA_032718475.1). Lineage (NCBI taxonomy): Eukaryota > Metazoa > Xenacoelomorpha > Nemertodermatida > Nemertodermatidae > Nemertoderma > Nemertoderma westbladi. The sequence continues at coordinate 49,155 of JAUCBJ010004177.1, forward strand.
AAATTGCACATCTCCTATCATCGCCATTCTTCACATTAACCTCGCTTATAGATATTATTAAAAAGCTTGCGTTCCAAGTATTCCAAATATGTAACAATATCTGAATTTCGTTGAGAAACAACTGAGATGTAGGCGTTCAAAGATTGCAAGAATTATCGTTCGCTGCAGGCCATTTATTCTATTCAATAAATACACAATATTCTGGAACAATTTGTTTATGTGTTTTTGTATACCACGACGCCTGTGCTTGCCCCTGAGTACTCCATGGCGTTAAAGAGGCTGGCCGACAGGTTAACCACGAAATGGGCAAAGCCTTACAGCTGTGTCATGGGATGGGTGAGGGCGCGCCTCTCGTTTGGGGTCCTGAGGGCAACTTGTGCCTGCTTAAGGGGGGCGGGAGTACACCATTTTTGGACAATTCTTCGATTTATCACTCTCAGCGTTTCAAAATTGTTTGATTTTGACTAAAATTTGGCATATAGGTGCCTAAGATGCTATTCTACATGATAAGTCAGAAAAAAATAATTTTTCGTTATTTAATATTAGTTAATACTAGTTAACAATAAAAAAAACTTGGTTTCGCTTAAAACCCTAAGGCTTTTACAGTTTTGAATCTAATCACATGAAAGTTTTCTTATATGATAGATCAAAGATGGGGCCACATAACTATCAGGCGAAATTTTGTGAAAATAATTCTGCACCGCTAGGTGGCGCTGCAAATTTATGCGAATTTTTAGGTTTGTTGTAAATAGTATTAAATTTTATTAACAACAAATTCCGAAAAGTTGTCTGATACTATTGTGCATGGTGGCTATCTAGACACCCACAGAAAGTTTCAGAGTAATTACTCAAAAATTGTAGAAGTAGTAGGGTTTTGAAGTTGACAATTTCATAAAAAAAAATATTTGGAGATAATCGACATTTCATTATACATATTAATAGTAATTTCAATAGGATTCCCTAAATGGAAATTTTTATAACTTGAAAACTAAAAGAACTATTAAATAGCGGTTCTCAGATTTGGAAACACCATTCAATGGTGCATTATAATAGCCATAAAAAAAATGTCGACATAATTTGGACAAAAATGGTGTTTGAATGGATTGGTTGAATGGATTTTGTTTGCAATTCTACATCAGGTCGCGATTTGTTTATGTATGGTTAGCTACGCAATATAGATATTGTATAGGCATACCGCTGTTGCCTACCAACTCATAAAATAAATAACACGTTCTAGAATTTTCTGTATTTATTAAATAGAGTAAATGGCATCTATCGAACTATAATTCTTGCAATCTTTGAACGCCTATTTCTCAGCTGTTTCTAAACGAAATTCAGATATTGTTACATATTTGGAATCCTCGGAGTTGGAACGCAAGCTTTTTAATGATATCTATAAAGCGAGGTTAATGTGAAGAATGGCGATGATAGGATATGTGCAATTTCGCAAAAGATACTTTTTTAAAACGCTTATAAAAAAAATTTAAAGGAGAAATCGAAAATTCCGGCATCATGGTAACAACCACGGTGAGTTGAACTAGTTGTGTTTCAAATTTCAAGCAATATGATAAAGATGTGTAGAACTATTTTTTTTTTGGGGGGGGGGGGGGGGGGGGGGGTCCTTGTCATCAGAAAATGACACTATATTATGGGTCATGGTGTATATGCTGGGCTAGGTCAGGTCATTTCATCATGCCAGCCGATTGTAATAGTAGTAGTAGTAGTATATAATGCTGTAATCTCATTCTGCGAGCACTTGGTTGTTGCCTGTGCAATAATATAGTGATATTCTAAAATTTACAGAAGTCATTGAATTGTTCTATCATGGTCTGAAGCTTGTTAAGAATATAATGACAGGCAAAAAAGGTAGAGAAATACAAGCATCTATAGTTGAATGTGTGTTAATTTATTGTTTGGCACTTTCTACTATCTCAGTCTCAGAGGATATCAAACATAGAATATAGCTTATCTAATATATTAACCAAATTTTAATAATTGTTAATATATTTTAACCAAAATTTATGTTTACTAATAGTTATAATGTTTACAGTTTCAAGGCAGAAAACCTGTACTCAGAGGAAGCTATTGACATTGACAAAGTGAAAAAGATAAGGCAATAGAAAAAATGATGAAGAGTGTGGGGTTTCTGACCAATGCCGACATCACTTTCTGATGCAATGTTAATTGTTGTGGAACTATCAATCTGAGAAGGAAGCAGTGCTGACAGTCCTAGTAAGGTTAAAGTTAAGTATATTTCTATGGGCAGAAAATGTTTATTATACTATTGATAAAGAATGTAAGCAGTCTGAAAAGTCTCAACTGAAAATTGAGTTCTGGAGGTGGGTTTTCCCCAAGGTGTACTAAATACATGTCATGCAGCGAGCGGATTCCTGAAATTAGCGTGGGCCGATCGTTTCCCTATTTTATGACACTATTTTCATAACATTTTCTTAGAAACCTCTCTTATGCAACTTTAGTTAGGTGGATATGATAACTAGGGTTCATAGAAATTTAATAAAATGTCTTTCTGGAATTTGTATCTTGTAGTTGCCAAGGTAACCGGGTGCAAAGTTCAAATTTCGAGCGCCTGTAATTCAAGACAACAAGGGATTCTGTTCTTGAGATTTGGTATATGAGTAAAGGGAATAAAAGTCTATCAAAATATTTTACATTTAAATTTTTTTTCAATCCCGTTTCCATGGTGACGGGAATTAGGATAACTTCAAATTATGACCACCAGATAAAAATTGGGCTACTATTTACTACTTATATAATTTTTAACAAATATGCCTGGTGATTGTACTTTATTTCTAATAATTTCTAACCGAAATTTAATATTCTGGAATGTCAAAATCATGCTATCACAGGTCTTGCTCTCTGATTGGACAATTAAGTTTATTGGCAAATATTGACTTTTAGAAATATGATTCTCAATTGACGAATTATAAAATAAAAATGTTGGCAATTTTAACTTATTATTTAGACTGACAAACCGAATAAAAATGGTGTTTTATAAAATTCGTAGACAAATTTTTCATTATACTTATTTCCATGGCAACGGGAATGTAAACAAATTCAAATGTAAAATATTTTGATAGACTTTTATTCCCTTTAATCACCTACCAAATTTCAAGGGAAGAATCCATTGTCGCCTTGAAATAAAGGCGCGCAAAGTTGGAAATTTGCACCCGGTTACCTTGGCAACTACAAGATAAAAAATTCCAGAAAGGCATTTTATTACATTTCTATGAACCCTAGTCATAATATCCACCTAACAAAAGTAGCATAAAATACGTTTCTGAGGAAATAATATGAAAATAGTGCCATAAATAGGGAAAGGATCGGCCCACGCTAATTTCAGCAATCCGCTCGCTGCATGACCTGTTATTTAGTACACCTTGGTTTTCCCCCACTGTCACAGGATTCTTTCATTTCTGATGTTAACTAATAGCTGCATAATTGTTAGCTTATTCAATCCCGCCAACACCCCATAAAGTTATTAGCCGATAAGCAATATTGGGAGCCGCGAGATTGGGTAATTAACCAACTCGCGCCATCCCAATAAGAATGGGAAGGAAGCACACAATAGAGGGTCAGGGGCCAAACCCCTAACCCAGAGGAGAACAGGTGGAGTGAACGGGAATACTCCACGGGGCGCCAACAAGGGTATTAACCAATCAGAGGGGGGAATGGCATCGATTGAGTAGCAGTAAGGCCACCATGCAATATAACCAATAACCTATTAATCAGTGATTCAGTTATACTCAGTGCAGCAGTGCTAGCGTAGGGTACAGCCAATTAGTTTAGTTAGGGGATCACGGGACTTTAGTTACCGTATCCCGCCTTGTACACATTCACAACATATCTATATCTTATAACCTCCTATTATACACCGAACTTCAGAACTCAATTATCTTTACTTCACCCTTACACACGGCGGGGACGCGTGGACTAAATACCACACCGGATAAATCGGGATCCCTCCTGGATCCCGTCACAGTAACTAAAACCGAGCTGCCGCCCTAGTTAAACTCAAAGAACTCCACCCTAGCTAGTCGAACTCCACCGAGCAGACGAGATGAGTGAATCGGGCGAGACACCGCGGACCCCGGACGAAGATCAAACGATCCGCGAGGCCGCGACCAGGCGGTATAGGCCCACGACGCCGGAGCCATCGGTAACGGGCGACCCGGAAGTCCAAGACGAGGGGGACCGTCTGGAATCAGAACCCGAGTTGAGAGGAGAGGGACTCGAGCCGGAGGATAAAGAGAGCGAGATGGAGGGAGATGGAGGCGAGTCGACACGAGAGGGAGAACGGCGCGCCGATGTCGCCGGCCAGCTACCGGCCGAGGGCGACGGGCGGCCCACCGAAACGGCGACGGTGGGGCCGACGGTGCGACGCCGGACGCGAAGAGACGGAGGAGAGATCGGTACCGATGTCGCCGGCCAGCTACAGGCCGAGGGCGACGGACGGCCCACCGGAACGGCGACGGTGGAGCCGCCGGTACGACGTCGAACCCGGAGGGACGGAGGAGAGGTCGGCGACGAGGACGTCGGGGTTTCTGAGCGACTTCGACGGGCCTACAACGCGACCCGGAAGCTGATAAACGACGCCAAGAAGGAAGGGGCGAAGGTAGACGAGGTGAGACTGAGAAAGCGACTAGGTGAGTCGGATAAACACTTAAATTACCTAATACGTTTTGAGCAGAGAAAACTGGCCGGGGAGAGAGCAAAAAGGATAGCCGGCGAACTGTTTGAACTATGGGAGTGTGGGAGTATGGGACCTAGCGTAGCGCCAGTGTACATAGGGCCATACTTGGTCGATGCCCGGGGAGTGAAACCAGTGGGTTGGAAGGGACCTGAGGAGGGCGAATCCGAGGCTAACACCGAGGATTCGGCCTCGTCGCTCGGAGAAAGCTCCGAAAAGGGGGAGAAAGCTAGTAGGTCGGGAAGGCGGGGGAAGTCCGTCGTAACCGATAAGTCTGCTACATCCTCCGCGAAAGAAAGAGCGGTGAGAAAAATAGGGGCCACATACCGTCTCAGCATGGCAGAGCAAGGTCAGAGAGAAATGAAGGAACGGCTAGAGGAGGGAAGAGTGCGGTTAGAGAGGGAAACGGTATTGCTTAGAGAAACCGGAGAAAGGGCCGAAAGGGCTTTGAAAAGCCTAAGGGAGTATGATGAGATAGAGGAAAGGGAGTGTAGGGAGCGTGAAGCGAGAGAGGAAAAGGAACGCGAGGAGCGTGAAGCGAGAGAGGAAAAGGAACGCGAGGAGCGTGAGGCGAGAATGGAAAAGGAACGCAAGGAGCGTGAGGCGGAACGCAAGGAGCGTGAGGCGGGAATGGAAAAGGAACGCAAGGAGCGTGAGGCGGGAAAGGAAAAGGAACGCAAGGAGCGTGAGGCGAGAAAGGAAGAGGAACGTAAAGAGCGTGGGGCGAGACGAAGGGAGAGCATTAAGAGTGCCGCAGACTCGGCCATCAAGGACACCCAGGAGCGTGAGGGGATAGTGGCAAAGGGTGAAAGGGAGCGTAGGGAATTAAAGGAACGGCAGAGTGAGTATGCGAAAAGTATAATTAGAGGGACGCACGAGTTAGAATACGTGCAAGTGGGACCGCCATCTGAAAGAGGGGCCGGTTCGAGTATTTTTGAGGAGCCGAGGGCCGTAGACGTATTTGTTAATACTCCACTGACAGGGACCGCACGACAGACTCAAGACTGGTGCGACCGTACGAGCGGGGGGGGTAATAATAATAATAATGGTACAGTAGACGTTGTTGATATTAATAGTACCGTATGGGATAACGCTAATCAAACCTTTATTACAGGAAATACTTTGCCTGGTGATAGTAATTTAAATTCAAATCAGAACAATCCCAGTGTTAATGTAGAAAATAATCCTAATATTGATGTAGTTACGCAAAATAATTCAAATAATCAAAATAATAACTCGAATTCGGACCTACAAAATAACTTAAATAACGCAATTACACAGAATAATTCGAATAATTCAAATAATGATCTTAGCCCGAATTTACAAAATAATTCAGATAACGTAGTCGCGCAGAATAATACAAATGATTTTGTTTCAAATGAGCAAATTAATTCCGTTTCCAATATGGGTGCTATTAGTGTAGACACGTCGGGCCTACGTAACCAGGGAGCAGAGGGCCTGGTAGGCCACGTAGTTAGTAGACAGGGAGCAGAGGGCCTGGTAGGCCGCGTAGTTGGTAGGCAGGGAGTAGAGGGCCTGGAAGGCCACGCAATAGCAGAGGGAGAGGCGGGGGTGAACAGACCCGACCGTGGTAGGGTTGATGTGTCGACTAGAGAGGTATATAATAGCGGGGAGAGAGGTAGCGAAGTTAGATGTAGCGAGTGGGGGGGGGGCTACGAGGGCCCCACAACAGAGAGTTAGCGGCGAGAGGGGGGGGGCAGAGAATGTCCCACAGCCGTCAGCGGACAATGCGAGGGCCGAACAAGGTAAACCGCAACAACCGGCGACGGAGAGTAATAGGGGGACTGCGAGTATCCCTGGCGACGTGCGATCGAGCAGAGAAGGACAGGTTGACGTCGCGGGAGGGCAGACGGAGCGTCGAGCCCGATCAGAGGAGGAAAGAAGAACAGTGGGGTTTAACCGGGAGGTCGACGAGAGATCTCGTGAGCGGGAATATTCCACTGATAGGAGAAGAGAGGAGGACAGTAGTAGAAGTATCGCCGCAAACGATAGAAGAGCGAGGACGGACAGCGAGCCGTCGGTAGTCGAGATGAGAACGGAGAGTCAATGGGGTCGGACTCCGGGAGATTGCCGTCGCCCCGGAGGGATGCGATCCGGTGAGACGCATTACACGCCGAGAGAGGGGTACGCGATGTACCGGTACGAAGATGAAAACAGTGGAGAGGGGGGTCGAAGAGAAACTTTCCGACGGAATATACCTACCGATCGAGAATACGGTAGCCGCGGGGAGGATTATTCGAGAAGAATAAACTTCGATCCCGAACAACACATGCAGACTGTAGGGCATACTGTAGGTCTTACTGCACATATCGTAGGCCATACTGAGAGAGGCAATGTAGGCGATAGGATAGCGCGGACAACGGGATTAAACCCGGAAGTCGCGGAATACATACCGGCGAGTAGGCCAGAAGCTGATAGGCCTATACCGGTACCAGCACAGCAGTATGACTACAGCATGCAGGGACATAACATACACCCAGGGGAGGGGGGAATTATTGCGGATAGGTGTATGGGCCCCAACATATTAACATCAACCCCAGTACCAGACATACCGGTGGGGGGGGGGACAGGGTGACATTCCCCCATCACAATATCAACAATATACCCCGACAGGAACAAGAACAACGAGACCCCTAGATGAAAACAGGTCGTGTGATACAGACATATGGAGGGGGCCGCTACCCCCGATGACATATCCGAGTCAGAGAAGATCAAGAAATAGGACGGACGAACCACACCAGACAAGGGAAACTATACAGCACCCGTCGAATCCATTAGAAGCGCAGGCAATGGGGATGGCCACGTTGATCGATGCGTTGAAAACGAGGATCGAATTACCACCCGTGGAACCGTTCAAATTCGATGGGAGCAGGCCGGAAGAATACTTACAGTTTCGGCGAATGTATAGTAACGAAATACTAACAAAAAACTTGACGCAGGCGGAGTGCCTAAAGTATCTACAAGTGTACACGGGAGGCCCAGCATACGATATCGTGAGGCAATACCAAGGAATAGAGGGCGGCTTCACGACAGCATGGCGGGCACTGGATAGGGAATACGGGCACCCGGCCAAGATCATCAGGCAGACGCTGAGAGGCATAACATCGGGTGGCCTACAGGATAATCCCGTTAGCATTAAGACGTTTGCTAACAAAGTCGAGAAGGCGCTGATCGTGCTGAAGACGCTAGACGCGCCATACGAACTCAACGCGTCCAATAACATCACCACGATAGCGCAGGCACTACCGAGCTGGCTGCGCAACAAATGGAGGAAGGTCGCTTTCTCCACCCGAGACAAGAAGGGTACGGAACCAGGTTTAGAAGAAATGTCAAACTTCTTAAATTACGAGGCTGAACTAATAACGGACCCAGTTTATAGTGAAGATAGCCTGGGAAAGGGACCAAAGACGGATCATTATAGGCCCAAACCAGAGCACAATACATCGAACGCGTTACCGAGACTCAGGCAATCATTTCCATATGCAGCGACGCAGGGGACTGCAAGTCCACAGGCAAGCGAAGATAGGACAACATCAAGGGACGGACAGGGGAACAATAACAACATGAATAAACATAACCCCAATACGTCCAGTAGGTCAAACCCAGTCAATAAGAATAGTAGGGACTTTGGTACGAATATAACTGCGATACGCAACGCATTATATAAAGAGGGCTATGACCCAAAGAGCAAATGCCAGTTACACGCAAATGCGCTTCATAAAACCATGAACTGCAGGTACTGGCAGGCGCTACCGAGGCAAGACCAGATAGATTACGCGTCGAGCAATAAAATCTGCTCGCGATGTGTGAAGAGTGGACACAAGGCCAGGGAATGCCAAGAGAAGCCGGTCAAGTTTGGCCAAAGGAGAGGCCAGACGATGGCAACAAGCACAATAGGGGCGAAGAAGAGAGGAACAGTGCTACTTGGAGTAGTACCAGTACGAGTGATTGGGGAAGGCAATCGATCAGTAACAACACTAATGCTGGTTGATAGTGGAGCCGCCTTCACATTAGTTGAGGAATGGATAGCCGAAGAAATAGGGTTGAGAACGAGGCCAAGCAGGATGGCGGTGACAACCATCTCTAGCAAAGACGAGATCCTAGAGATGAGGACAGGACGGTGCGCAATTGCAGCAGTGGCACCAGGATGCGATTATGGGGCAACCATCGACCCCATCCAAGTAATAGAGTCAATTAACATCAATGCCAGGCGGCCAACGAACATCGAGGTCGAGCAATACAAATTCCTGGACAACATTGACTTCTCAATCCCAGACGTGGACGTTAGGAAGGTATCCATCATAGTAGGAATGGACTGCCCGACGGCCCACGAAAGAATGCAAACGGTCTTCGGCGAAGACAAGCAGAGTGACCCGGTGGCCATATTAACACCATTCGGGTGGACACTGACAGGCCCAATTAAGAGTAATATACCATTCAATGTGTCCGAGAGTTCAGGATGCATGGTGCCAGGAACCGACGAGATAGAGGAGAGGTCAGAGATGGGCAATAGTGGTAGACAGCTAGAAGTAGGAGCAACACCAAGAGAGTGGGCGGAGGAGAATGGTATGGATGCAGAAGATCTGGAGACGATGGGTTGGAATAAGGGTCCCAGCAAGTATCGGTATGGAGACGGAGAGGAGCGGACGGTGGAGTGTCGGGAGGACAAACCGGAGAAGTGTCCGGTCGAGTGTCCAGAGGAGCGTCCGGAAGAGACGCCGGTCCGGTTGAGAGGCATACCGACAAGGGGGAAGCCGAGTAAGAATACAAGATGGAAAGGGAGAAGATGTGAGACGATCAGACCAGGGGCAGAGAAGCCCATGAATAAACATACGGTGGACAAAGGAGCCGGGAGAATAGGAGGCGTGCTGCGTACGCACGCGGAACTAACAGAGTGCGAGGGGGCATTACATGGGCAGACATCGAGTACACCGAAGGACGAACGGGGGTCGTTGAAGCCTTTAATGCCAGCACACATATTAAGGGGGAGGCCAGCAGAGGTGGCACCTAAGATTAAGGAGAAGAACAGGGGCGGCATTATACCGCCGGGTGACACGTTGAAGGGTGGCACTTTGCCGCCAAGGGACGACCACGAGATCAGAAACATAAATAGAAGACAGCATTTACAAAAACAGGAGAAAAGACCACCTATCGAATTAACAAGGAGAGCGGAGCGAAGAATTAGAGAACCTATAGGGGGGCAGTGGGAGAGTTGCCTGCTGGAGGAATCACCCCTTGGGTCGCTGAGTTGTCCAACAGGTTGGACTGGGATGGAAGAGTTAGATCCGTAAAAGGTGCGGGCAGAGGTGTTACCTGTCTTCTAGAAGGGGCACCTTAAATTAGAGTTAGTGTGAAGTTTAGTCGTCCAAGTTTTGGACTGAGGGGGGTGGGATTAAGGGCGAGACGCCCTTCCCACACAAATAAAATAAAATAAAAATAAAAATAAATAAAAGTTAGTTAGTTAGTAGGTACGTAGTACCTAGAGTTAGTTAGTTAATAGGTACGTAGTACCTAGAGTTAGTTAGTTAATAGGTACGTAGTACCTAGAGTTAGTTAGTTAATAGGTACGTAATACCTAGAGTTAGTTAGTTAATAGGTACGTAGTACCTAGAGTTAGTTAGTTAATAGGTACGTAGTACCTAGAGTTAGTTAGTTAGTAGGTACGTAGTACCTAGAGTTAGAGTTAGTAGGTACGTAGTACCTAGTTAGAGTTAGAGTTAGTAGGTACGTAGTACCTAGTTAGAGTTAGAGTTAGTAGGTACGTAGTACCTAGTTAGAGTTAGAGTTAGTAGGTACGTAGTACCTAGTTAGAGTTAGAGGGTACGTAATGCCTAGTTAGAGTTAGAGTTAGAGGGTAGGTAGTACCGATAGAGTTAGAGTTAGTAGGTACGTAGTACCTAGTTAGAGTTAGAGTTAGTAGGTACGTAGTACCTAGTCAGAGTTAGAGTTAGAGGGTACGTAGTACCATTAGTTAGAGTTAGAGTTGGAGGGTGCGTAATGCCTAGTTAGAGTTAGAGTTAGAGGGTAGGTAGTACCGATAGAGTTAGAGTTAGTAGGTACGTGGTACCTAGTTAGAGTTAGAGTTAGAGGGTACGTAGTACCATTAGTTAGAGAGAGAGAGTAAGAGGTAAAAGGGGTAAAATAAGATATAGATATTAGATAGCAGTAAGTAGAGTTAGTAGTGAGAGGGGGGCATATGAGTGCAGCTGGATAAATCGTGTGGCCACACGACGCATACTGCTGTACTGCATAGGCCCACTGAGTAGGCCAGAATATGGATCAGAGAATAGAATAAATCCATAGGCAGTAGTAAGTAGTAGGACAGTAGAATCAAAGCAAAATAAATAAGTAAATAGAATAGGGCTAAAAAATCGAAAATAGTGGTAACACAAGGAAAGTCGTTCTAGAACATAATAAAAGTAACGGACGGAAATCGTAAATTAGGCTGATTTACTAGCTCCGAAATTAATTAGATTAAATTAAGCTTGAAAGGCGCAGTTAAGTAGAAAAGTAGGCCATTATCGAACTGTAGGAAACATCTCAATACATCACTCATCTGTATTGCGCCTTGGTAAGGCACCACCCTACAGGTGAGCGAGTGTAGTGTTCGGAATGGCGAGTAAGCTGATCAGGAAGAGAAAAGCGGAGTCAGGAGGTATATCAGTTTCGCAGAGGAGCGATAAAGGTATATCAGAAGCGATATATCCTGCAGGAGGACTGGATAATGATAAGTTTGCTTAACTTATTCATGACCGTAGTTATCGAAAGGGAACCAGGGGCATTTCTGTTATCGGGATCACCCCTAAGCTACAGGAGAGCCTTTAAGACGGCCTTTGACGGTCTGGTAGACCACCCGGGGCTGAAGGGCGAGTCGGTGTACTACAACAGCCGACATCTGGTAGATGGGGAGACAGATACACCGTATCAGAGATGGGAGCAGCTAGAGATGGATAGACGGGAAGCAAAGCGACTGGAAGAAGTCGCTAGACGGGAGAGGATAGAAGCAGAGGAGAGGGAAGAGGAGGCCAGGGCACAGAGTTACGGCTTCGAGGAACAGGCGGGCCTAGACGAACTTCATTGGACTTCGTCGGGGAGTTCGGGGGAGTCTCTAGGACAAGAATTGGGATGGACGGTGGGATCGCCGAAACAGTCGACGTCGGGGTTGCAGACGATGCCCATACCAGCGGGCACCGAGGGCGACCAACCGCCAAGGAAGCTAAGGGAGCTAGAGGGATGAAGAGCTACGGGCGAAAGCCAAGGCGGGAAGGGACATAGTGGATCCATCGGGATACCGGGATTGGAGACGCTACCGGAAGAAGAGGACGACGACGACGAATTCGGAGAGATACCGCCCATCGAAAGGATAGGCCACTCGGACACGGACTGGGTTGGCGGAAGGGTGGTGACGGCCAGTGGGGCAAGGGCCTTCTGGAACAGATCCGGCAAGCGGACCTGGGTGCACGAGGGGCCGGCGATGGATTTCGCGGGGAGCACCATCAGGTTGGGCGAGCAACCGGGGACGGCACCACGGATAGTATTCGGGGAGACGATGCCCGAGAGGGGCGGAGAGATAGACGTAAACAGGGAGAGCAACGTAGAGAAGTTCGCCTACCAGCGACTCCATAGACCGCGGAGATCGCTTGGGACGAAGGACGAGGTGGGACGCGAGACATTGGTACTCGGCTGCGACTACTGTGGGAGACAGACCCATCAGGAAAGCAGCTGCCTATACCGGTTCCAACGGGGAACCTTTTGTCTCTATTGTAGAGAACCAAGTCACAGGATGGGGGCGTGTCCACGGTTGCATAACCGATGTCCAAAGTGCCACTTTCGGGGGCACTACGGACGCGAGTGCGACTGGATGAGCGACGAGGAGAAGTTCACGAGGTTCGAGGAGTGGGCCGACGTCGGGGCCATGACGCGCCAGCGCATGAAGGCCCAAGAGTTCAAGTGGGGTTTCTTCCTCATAAACCAGGAGACCCACATGGTAATCATAAAGCGAAGGTTACCGTTTACCTATCAAGAGGTAGCTACGGCGGCATCGTTCGCCGGAGTTATGAACACGCAACGGTACCTGGACAGGTGGACACCAGAGAACCGGAGGGAGTTTAGGGATTTCTTGGCGGAACACGTACCAAAGGCAATGAAGATGATCCTATGGGACGCCACACGAGGGAAACAACCAGGCCATTCTGAGGGGCCACCGGCGAAGCGGTGTCGGGCTTTAATAACACCAGCGCCCAAGGAGCCGACGACCGGGATCAGCAAGGAAGTGGCAGCGAAGGTCCGGAAGCAGAAAGCGGATGATGCCAGAGGAGCAGTGATAACCAAGAAACGGGCCAGGGAGGAGGACGTGAGGAGGTACAGATGAGTTCCCGGAGGCGAGGGAATGAGACTGAGACTGGGACGTGGTGCGCCTGGAAGGCGCCGCATGTAACGTACGAACTATTAAGTATAAATTTAATTAATGCAAATAACTATATAAGTGCAATTCGTATGTACGTACGTAGTGATTAGCAGTAAAATACATACGTTTGGAGTAAGTACTATAGTCATACAACCTTTCTCAATTAGCTACTGGGACTGGGGGACAATTGACTATGGCACTATGGACGAGACAACTGACAATTTCACACTTCTTGAGTGCGGCGGCACGAGAGGGGGGGGAGGTTCGTCAGGAGAGATGGAGCAGTCAAAGTGGACTTGAGAATCGGAATAAGAGTGTGAAGTGCGGAGAGAGTGCGAGCGCAATTCTAGCGTGGGGGGGGGAGAATGAGAGGCTGAGTAAGGGACGAGGAGGTCCGGGGGTATGAGAGAGTTAGGGTGAGAGTGAAGGTTAGATAGGGCGTAAGTGTTGGGGAAACAAAATCGCGTGAAGAGGTGAGCGCGATCGGCCCGACATGAGACGCCAGGCGTAAAGGGTAGCGTTATCATACCCAGAGGGAGCGGCCTGGAAAGCCGACTCCGAGAGAAAAGATTTCCACCCCACACCCGATGCTAGATCGGGATCCAGCGGGATTGTAGCGCACTTTTTTTGGTTGATGCTATCTTCTTACCGGGAAGATAGCATGGGGGGGAGTGTTAGCTTATTCAATCCCGCCAACACCCCATAAAGTTATTAGCCGATAAGCAATATTGGGAGCCGCGAGATTGGGTAATTAACCAACTCGCGCCATCCCAATAAGAATGGGAAGGAAGCACACAATAGAGGGTCAGGGGCCAAACCCCTAACCCAAGGAGAACAGGTGGAGTGAACGGGAATACTCCACGGGGCGCCAACAAGGGTATTAACCAATCAGAGGGGGGAATGGCATCGATTGAGTAGCAGTAAGGCCACCATGCAATATAACCAATAACCTATTAATCAGTGATTCAGTTATACCAGTGCAGCAGTGCTAGCGTAGGGTACAGCCAATTAGTTTAGTTAGGGGATCACGGGACTTTAGTTACCGTATCCCGCCTTGTACACATTCACAACATATCTATATCTTATAACCTCCTATTATACACCGAACTTCAGAACTCAGTCACTTTATTTCATCCTTATACACGGCGGGGACGCGTGGACTAAATTACCACAACCGGATAAATCGGGATCCCTCTTGGATCCCGTCACAATAATTGAAAAATGGTCCCCACAGCAGCTCACTGATAGTCACGGATAGTAGCACCAAATCTAATTTGGGAGGATCAGGAAACACAGCTGTTTCTCTAAAGAGCAGCATTTGCCTTAAGACGACATCATCTATAACTTAGAATAATATAATTATATTTTACAATAATAATAATAATATTGACAGTGTCCTTTAATCACAGGTATTTTATGGAAAAAATATGAACTCAGGAGTTATCCTACTGCATACTCCTAATGTATATTATCCGCTTTACTGAAATTTAAAATGAAGGTATTCGACTTTTATACTAGTTGATCTTAGCTGGAATAGAATAGGCCACGAATAAGAGTAATCAATAAAAATTAATTCCATGGCAGGTACCATGGAATCAGGCTCACCTCTTCTATATTTTAGGATTCTATACTATATGAGATCAATCTTCACTTTCTGTAGGTGCACAGAGAGGTTCATGGTGACAGCCATAAGAATGTAGAACTTAATGAAGAACTATCATCATTAGCTTCTGCAAAATAAACAAGTGCAGTTACAATGGATGGATATAATGCGTCAAACATCTTCAAACATGATGAAATAACCATTGTGGTTTACATATAGACCTAAGGTGTTGTCTACATCTAGCTGTTTCACCATCCCCAGTTGGGGATGCCCAAAAATATGTTGCTTTGAAGTTCATGGATACCATGGCGTTTCGAATGTGTCAAACTCCACAAGCATTGGTCAATGATGAGTTTAGCATTATGGAGATGCAGTAAATGTACATGGTCGTTAAATAGACCCTTAAATTTCGCAGCCCCATCATAACCCAGTCCCATCTGTATTAATAACTTATTCTGAAAGAATATGGATAATATTTTATCAACCAGAACATTCCCAGTGAGATCTATCCCTTTCGGCAAAAACAATAAACTGTTTTATTTTATTTATTTTTCTCACTCGATAGAGCGATGCAAGTAATTTCACCCCCATTTAAAGCTGAAATAAATATTGTACAGTATATTTATTTTATTGATGGCTATAGAATACGAATCGCAAAGTTTTGGCAGAACGCGAATGTATTCACTAACCTCTTCCAATTCGGACGATTTCTCTCCACTCAACCTGGCGGTACAACTACTGCAGCTTCTTGGATTCTCATTGGTTGGTATCTTCAATTCTGGTCGAATTGCATTGGACAGATTTATTTTCTTCAATGAATAACATTTAAAACTTAAAGTTAACAAGATTTGCTGATAATCCAATTTATCTTCCTTCAGTAAAATATCTAACTTTCAAGAAAATAAGAAAATATGCATATAAGAAAATAATATTTTCTCATTTTATTATGAGGCTAAACCATTTACAAAAGTTTGTGATTTTATAAATGATCTTGTACAGTGAGACAAGTACATTACATTAAATAAATACCTACTGAATTTATATTAAAGCATAATGATCATTTGACATAATGATGTCAAATGTTTCACAGTATCAATTCTTCCACTACATGGGCCATAGGTTCCATTCCATGTCTTTTTTGATGATTCACAGTGGAAAAACAGATCAGACGATGCGGATGAGACGGGTGAGAACTCTTGATGAAATGGGTGAGATCCCTAGACTAAGACCAGCCTATACAAGATGTAAAGCTTCTTTTAATGATGGTTGCTTTTAGGCCCAAAAGCATTTGTAAAGTATGAAAGCAGACAACAAAATTCAATGAAATTAGTATATCAGTACAAGTCAACTATGTACAAACTTGTAGGTATACACTGTGTTATATTACTTGGGATACATGCAAAGTTTGTGTGCAATCATTGCCCGTGTCCAATCTTCACCCACGTCCAATCTTTGCCTGCATCCAGGATGGACTTGGTAGAGCATTTGTTGGCCTGGACATAAGAGGTGCAGGTGGCATCAGCGTTTATAACTGCGATATTGAATGACGCCATTACTCTCTGGTTAGCCCAGACGCACACCCCCTACCTCCCTTCCCTATCCAGATATCCATGGGATAGGGTGAACTTCTGCTCCATGCTCCAGGTCCCGAAAGCCAATGGTAGAACTGAGGTAGGTAGCATCCAGGAAACTGGGTTAGGCAGTCAACCATCAGCTCTTATTGAAGAGTGCGTTGAGTCACTGATTCAATTTAAATCAAATTAAATTAAATTAAATTTAAATTAAATGTTAATATGTACATATCTCTAAATTAATCAGGACTCAGATGGGTGTGATTCAGAACAGATGGCTTCGCTGACAGTGAACTCCTTCCTATCTTGTATTTAATAATAATAATATTGTTTACTCCATCCCATGGGCCATAATTTCACTTCAAGCTCACAGTTCACCTCCGATTTATGCAGTAATGAGTATACAGCCTCCGGTTGCTGCCTATAGTGATCTTCCTGTTTGATATGACTCTCCAGCACAACATTTCGAAAATATGTTGTATGGAGTGTTGTGTTTAGGGGGCTTTGGGGGCAAATCACCTCTGAAACATGAGCTCTTGTGCTCAGAGCCAGATCGAACTGGCTCTGACTCCCTTAAGAGGATCACTCAGATCCATCCCGCCACGGAGGACATGGAGGTCTAGGTCAATGTTGTGCAGTGTCAAACAAGGCATAGACAAAGTCGTACATCAATGCTAGGTGTATGGTTGAGGTATCTTGTTCTACTCCAGTGATTGTGCTCCAGTGATCTGAGCCTCTTGATAATCAATTTGGACAAAATCAATTTTGGCTCTTATGCAGCAGTGTCTCTAAATTCTCTATCTTTAGCAGCAATCACATGGAGACTGATTTCATGACAGTTTGTTGGTATGCAAAGTTAGCAGCTGTAGGAACAGTTCCTACATACCCTCGAAACATAAAAAGGACCCTTGGACTGACCACAGAATTCGGAAATGCCAAAATTGAACTCTCTGAGTCCTGCTGGCTCAGACACACTAGGCAGCCAAGGATAAGCCATATTAAGGCATCATTTAAGTCCCTTAACAGGCAGTACTCTGATTTATTGGCAGGACCTTATCGATAAGCAGGTTACTGCCATTAAGACCAAAGCAGGCATGGAACATGGAAATCGATCAACTTGCTTACTGGGCGGAAAAGCCAACCAACCACCAAGGTTAAGGCTGAATCACCAGCCAATCGCCTCAATGGTTGGAAGGCCCACTTTGAAAAGCTCCTCAATAATGACAGGGTATTGCCTGATAACTTTATAGAAGTAAAAGTGTCTGAGTCTGTACTCCCAGATATTCCCATTGTCATTCTCCTTTGCAGAAGTGAAGGCTGCTGCAAAGAGCATTAAGTCCAATCGTGCCAGTGGAGTAGATGGTGTTCCCCCTGAGGTTTTTAAAATACCTGAGTGTTTAAAGCTCATCTATCCCATCATAGCAGACATGTACCGTACAACAAGAGTCCCACAAGAAATTAAAACAAATAAGTTGGTGCCAGTTCCCAAGAAGGGCAACCGAACACTCTATGGTTCTTTTTGGGGAATCTCATTGATCTCGATTGCTGCAAAGCTATACAATAGAATTCTATTAAATCGCATCAGGGATCCCATTGAGAGACTGCTCCGTGAAATCAGAATGGGTTCCGTAAAGGTCGTGGGACCATGGAGCACATTTTGGCACTTAGAAGGATAATTGAAGAGTTATCAAAAAAGAACGACAGGCATCTGGCTGTTATCTTTGTTGACTTCTTCAAGGCCTTTGATTCAGTCTCCCGCTCAAGTATGTTCAGCATACTTTCATTAGGAGCCCGCTTGACAGCGGGATACTTACTGTAAGAATCTCAGGGATACTTTCTGTAAAAATCTCAGGATACATTACACTGACTGACTGACTGACATACTGACTGATAATTCTCTAGGGAAGGCACTTCCTGCCTGGCGATTTTGATAAAATTTTGCAAGTACATTGCTTTGGTGGTTCATAATCGCGTTACAAAATTTCAGATCGATTCTATGTGTGGTATTCGATATATTTAGTTTTTTGACATTGTTTTGTGGCGAAATTAAAAGCAATGGTAAAATAACAGCTGGTGTTCATGATGAAATATGGCTTAATATGTTATACACAGTCATAGAAAAACGTGTTGGTTGCCAAGTTTTACTAGTAGGCTATAAGGAAAGGCAATGTTTACTCACACATAAGCTGTTGGTTTCTAATGTATTACCCCATAAGCTGATTGCTCTCCCAGTGCTTCCTAAGGGTATATCTACAATAAGGTTACTCACTCTGCTATGTTAGGGGGTGGATCAGGAGAATGAATTTTAGTTACACAAAGCAGTGTGTTGTGTCCTATTGCAGTCGATACTCACTGTGGATTTCAAAATGTTTTATAGTTGACCTGCACTATAATACAGTAGTTGCATGTATTTAAGGAGCCCGCTCTGGCATACCGCCTAAGGAGTACCATATTACATATTCACATAGAATTCACTGGGAAGAGATATTCCGCTTGACGACGGGGTAATACCTATAGAAGGAAACTAAATTTGTTATTTGGCTCTATTCGTTGTTATTTATCTGGTTGTGCATCATGGGCATTTTTTATAAATATTCGGTAATCGCATCTTATATCTTGTAAACGTTCTTGATAATGAAATTATTTGCTTCATATTATATTTTTGTTAGTGGTAGCTAAGTTGCATTTTTTATTATGTGGGGCGAGCCACAAAGTCAGCTAGCCTCTCACGCCTTGCAGTTTAGACAATTTTAGTTTACTTACTGCTGACTGACATAGTTCATTGTAATAGTCTTGGCTAGGATTTTTCCCCCGGGCTCCTTCCAGCCAGCTTGCTGGCTTTCTAGTTATATGGGATTCCTAATGAAATTATTGCAGCAATCAGATCAGTATACGATGGTTCGACAACATTTGTGTCTACTGTTGATGGTGACACAGAACCATTTGAAGTGTTATGGGGCGTCCTCCAGGGAGACACACTTGCACCATTCTTGTTCATAATTGTGGTTGACTATGTTCTACACATGTCCTTAGATCATCATAATGATGATGGGGTGATGATAACTCCACCTACTGGCTCCAGAAGTCGAAGAAATCCTGCCAAGTACCTAACTGATCTAGACTTTGCTGATGACTTAGGAGTACTCTCAGAATCACTAGAGGGAGCCCAATGGCTCCTCAGCTCATTAGAACATGCTGCTTCTAGTGTTGGTCTTTTTATTAACTCCAGAGAGACCAAAATTTTGACAGTTAACTTTGAAAGTTCTCGGCAAGTCTCTGATCGGATGAGCATAAGCTCAAAGGATGGTATGCTTGAGCATGTGGACGATATCTGTTACCTGGGATCATGGATCCGGAAGTCAGGTGAGGACCTTCGAATACGTAAGGGAAAGGCATGGGCAGCCTTGAATAGGCTTTCCAGGATTTGGAAGTCACCCAGAATTAATCGGAAACTTACGGTCCGATTATTTAGAGCAGCAGTAGTTCCAGTACTCCTCTATGGGAGTCCATGCTGGGCTCTAACTGCTGAGGACACCAAATCTCTGGATGGCAAATTCACAAGAATGCTACGCCGGGTTCATTGTGTCAAGTACAATGCACACATCTCCAACCAGACACTATATAACATTGGAGGTGTCTCATTGGTTCCCCCAAGCTTGACACTAGAACAAAATCGCCTCCGCTTTGCAGGACATTGCTTTCGCCGTGAGGACCAGCCAGTGCATAATCTTGTACTTTGGCAGCCTCATGGAGTGAATAAGCATGGTGGACAGCCCATGACTTTCTTGAGACGCATCTTAAAGGACACTGGCCTTGAAGATGCGGATGATCTAGCAAATGTCATGGGTGATAGGGAGTTGTGGCGACAATTTTGTCGACAAGCCGGCACAGCATTCTTAAAAATGCAGCTGCAATGCAGCATGCCGATACTAGTAGTAGCCATTAAGGGGGGGGGGGGGTATTCCCCCCTCAGGTAATATTTTCAAATTGATGTTTCTTTATTTCATCTAGTGCAGAATTTAATGAGGATTACAAATCTGAAAACCGCTTAGTGAGACCTCTTTCAGTTCTCGAGTTATCACTGTTTTTCCGTATGACGGTCTGTCCGTCAAATTGTAAGAAAGACAGAAGACCGACAGACAGACAGACAGACTAGATTCCACCAAAATTTAAAACTGACATCGGAAATGAAATCAACGACCCCGAAAACCCCCGTAATGAACATTTTAGCTCGTTGGTGTGCATCCTTCGTGCCGGAAATAATTAACCAACCAGAACGCAGACAGCCAATTTTGGCGGGAAGGTTTAAACTTTGAAGGGCATTTTCTCGGAATTACATTTTTCATTTTTAAATTACTACTCCTCCGTAATTTTTTAACCAATTTTCTTCGTTTATGGCTCATTCGAACGAGCTTTGGAAGCTCTTTAAAAGTTATCTTATGGAATTTTGATAAATATTACCATTTTTTCTAATTAGCCAATTTCAATTAAAAATATGCTTTCAGGGGGACACACTTGCACCATTCTTATTTGTAATTGTGGTTGATTATGTACTACACATACACACTATGTACTTAGATCATCTTAATAAATATGGGTTGATGGAAACAGCCCCTACAAGCACTACAAGTAGATGAAATCCAGCAAAGTACCTTACTGATCTAGACTTTGCTGTTGACTTAGGGGTTCTGAGAGAATTACTGGAGGAATCACCAGGCCTCCTCTTCTTATTGGAGCAGGTTGCTACTAGTGTTGGTCTTTTTGTAAACTCCAAGAAGACCATTTTTATGATATTGAACCTTGACAGCCCTCAAGATATGTCTGATTGTAAGGGCATAATCTCCAGTGATAGCTTGCTTGAGCACGTTGATAACTTCTGCTACTTGGGATCCTCGGGGCTAGGGACCTTCGGATACATAATGGAAAGGCATGTGCATCATACAATAGTCTGTCCAGGATTTGGAAGTCATAGAATAAAACTGTATCTGAATCCGATCGTTTATGACAGCAGTAGAACCAGTACTCTTATATGGGAGTCCATGCTGGCGCTGGGCACTAACTGCAAAGGATACCAAATCTCTGGATGGCACTTATACACGTTTGTAGCTTTTCCCCTTTCATTATCCGGTTGCCAACATCCAATTTTGGTATGTTCGGCAGTCATGTTTTCCACACCTCTGAACTGATGACATCTAATCTAGTTGCTTTATGATTAGACGTGCTTTTAATGCTTCTCTGGAGTTGGGCAGGTGTAATGTCCTCATTTTATAGGGATTGAGTCTTGTCATATATGTTCCTTGTTCTTGAAAGCTGACCTCGATGTTTGGTGGTTTCCCTAAAAATTTGTGCGGAAGTGATCTTCCATTTCTCAGCATGTCTACACGTATATCAGTGGTAGCAACTGGGCTGACCTATACGTTTGTATGTAGGTGTGGTTATTGTGGTAGCATTGGTTAAAAATGGATTGATTTGTATCATCTTCGAATAACTTAAAATCATTACTTATACTAACCCCACCACCATTAATGTCATGCATTGATTGGCTTGATATTGGATAATAGCTCAGGCGTGTGAGCAGGTTCAAAGACAAATGTTACTGGGCCTAAGCAGGTAGGGAAGCCCCTAATTAGGTAGGGAAGCCCTGCTGCTTATTCACACCTCATAACTTTATTATTAGTTTACACGCATTTAGGGAGGGGCTTTTAATTACAAGCACTTCTGAGTCTTACTGTAAAACCAGTATGTTTTGGCTGGCGCAGTGGTCCAAAACATGCATATTATCTTCCTGATTCATTAACATTACCCAGTGTAGTGGACCGGGACAAGCTTATTGCCTTCCTTATCCATTAATACTGCCTGCCTATTATTCCTGAGAACGACTCAATAAGCGGACTATCCTGATCAACGCAGACGTCAAGTTTGCATTTAATCACAACCCGCATTGTCAGATTAACTGTCAGTCATTACGTTATAGACATTATGATTTGTTTAAAAGCTTATTGTATGGCAATATAATAATTTATTATAAAGTACTAAAGTTACTGTATAAGTAATACTATTTATATTATAGTAAGTTATACAGTGAATATGAAACTAATATAAATAATATACAGTGAATATAAAACTGCTTAACCTGAAACACTTAGTGGTTTCTCAACCATCGGCATACTCAGCAGTCTCTTAATGGTATCTTGTAACCATGGAGAACTGCTTAACATGGGCCATGGTTCCTAACCATTAAAATATGGAAGTACATTTAAAAGTTTACATTTGACATTTGACAGTTTACATTTTACTTTTGAAATGCACTGATAAATTCGAATTTGCATCGAAATTATCCTGACTAATTTGTTTTTATGGTTCTGTGTGGATATGTTTTTCTTATCCAGACCATATTAAACCTGGTGGATCTCGACGGGCTCTGGGTATGTTGTTCAAACCCCAGTTTCGTATTAAACCTATTGGATCTCGACGGGCTCTGGGTATGTTGTTCAAACCCCAGTTTCGTATTAAACCTATTGGATCTCGACGGGCTCTGGGTATGTTGTTCAAACCCCAGTTTCGTATTAAACCTATTGGATCTCGACGGGCTCTGGGTATGTTGTTCAAACCCCAGTTTCGTATTAAACCTATTGGATCTCGACGGGCTCTGGGTATGTTGTTCAAACCCCAGTTTCGTATTAAACCTATTGGATCTCGACGGGCTCTGGGTATGTTGTTCAAACCCCAGTTTCGTATTAAACCTATTGGATCTCGACGGGCTCTGGGTGGGTATGTTGTTCAAACCCCAGTTTCGTATTAAACCTATTGGATCTCGATGGGCTCTGGGTATGTTGTTCAAACCCCAGTTTCGTATTAAACCTATTGGATCTCGACGGGCTCTGGGTATGTTGTTAAAACCCCAGTTTCGTATTAAACCTATTGGATCTCGACGGGCTCTGGGTATGTTGTTCAAACCCCAGTTTCGTATTAAACCTATTGGATCTCGACGGGCTCTGGGTGGGTATGTTGTTCAAACCCCAGTTTCGTATTAAACCTATTGGATCTCGACGGGCTCTGGGTATGTTGTTCAAACCCCAGTTTCGTATTAAACCTATTGGATCTCGACGGGCTCTGGGTATGTTGTTAAAACCCCAGTTTCGTATTAAACCTATTGGATCTCGACGGGCTCTGGGTATGTTGTTCAAACCCCAGTTTCGTATTAAACCTATTGGATCTCGACGGGCTCTGGGTGGGTATGTTGTTCAAACCCCAGTTTCGTATTAAACCTATTGGATCTCGACGGGCTCTGGGTATGTTGTTCAAACCCCAGTTTCGTATTAAACCTATTGGATCTCGACGGGCTCTGGGTATGTTGTTAAAACCCCAGTTTCGTATTAAACCTATTGGATCTCGACGGGCTCTGGGTATGTTGTTCAAACCCCAGTTTCGTATTAAACCTATTGGATCTCGACGGGCTCTGGGTATATTGTTCAAACCCCAGTTTCGTTTCGTATTAAACCTATTGGATCTCGACGGGCTCTGGGTATGTTGTTCAAACCCCAGTTTCGTATTAAACCTATTGGATCTCGACGGGCTCTGGGTATGTTGTTCAAACCCCAGTTTCGTATTAAACCTATTGGATCTCGACGGGCTCTGGGTATGTTGTTCAAACCCCAGTTTCGTATTAAACCTATTGGATCTCGACGGGCTCTGGGTATGTTGTTCAAACCCCAGTTTCGTATTAAACCTATTGGATCTCGACGGGCTCTGGGTATGTTGTTCAAACCCCAGTTTCGTATTAAACCTATTGGATCTCGACGGGCTCTGGGTATGTTGTTCAAACCCCAGTTTCGTATTAAACCTATTGGATCTCGACGGGCTCTGGGTATGTTGTTCAAACCCCAGTTTAGTATTAAACCTATTGGATCTCGACGGGCTCTGGGTATGTTGTTCAAACCCCAGTTTCGTATTAAACCTATTGGATCTCGACGGGCTCTGGGTATGTTGTTCAAACCCCAGTTTCGTATTAAACCTATTGGATCTCGACGGGCTCTGGGTATGTTGTTCAAACCCCAGTTTCGTATTAAACCTATTGGATCTCGACGGGCTCTGGGTATGTTGTTCAAACCCCAGTTTCGTATTAAACCTATTGGATCTCGACGGGCTCTGGGTATGTTGTTCAAACCCCAGTTTCGTATTAAACCTATTGGATCTCGACGGGCTCTGGGTATGTTGTTCAAACCCCAGTTTCGTATTAAACCTATTGGATCTCGACGGGCTCTGGGTATGTTGTTCAAACCCCAGTTTAGTATTAAACCTATTGGATCTCGACGGGCTCTGGGTATGTTGTTCAAACCCCAGTTTCGTATTAAACCTATTGGATCTCGACGGGCTCTGGGTATGTTGTTCAAACCCCAGTTTCGTATTAAACCTATTGGATCTCGACGGGCTCTGGGTATGTTGTTCAAACCCCAGTTTCGTATTAAACCTATTGGATCTCGACGGGCTCTGGGTATGTTGTTCAAACCCCAGTTTCGTATTAAACCTATTGGATCTCGACGGGCTCTGGGTATGTTGTTCAAACCCCCGTTTCGTATTAAACCTATTGGATCTCGACGGGCTCTGGGTATGTTGTTCAAACCCCAGTTTCGTATTAAAACTATTGGATCTCGACGGGCTCTGGGTATGTTGTTCAAACCCCAGTTTCGTATTAAACCTATTGGATCTCGACGGGCTCTGGGTATGTTGTTCAAACCCCAGTTTCGTATTAAACCTATTGGATCTCGACGGGCTCTGGGTATGTTGTTCAAACCCCAGTTTCGTATTAAACCTATTGGATCTCGACGGGCTCTGGGTATTGGGCATGTTGTTCAAACCCTAGTTTCGTATTAAACCTATTGGATCTCGATGGGCTCTGGGTATGTTGTTCAAACCCCAGTTTCGTATTAAACCTATTGGATCTCGACGGGCTCTGGGTATTGGGCATGTTGTTCAAACCCTAGTTTCGTATTAAACTTATTGGATCTCGACGGGCTCTGGGTATGTTGTTCAAACCCCAGTTTCGTATTAAACCTATTGGATCTCGACGGGCTCTGGGTATGTTGTTCAAACCCCAGTTTCGTATTAAACCTATTGGATCTCGACGGGCTCTGGGTATATTGTTCAAACCCCAGTTTCGTTTCGTATTAAACCTATTGGATCTCGACGGGCTCTGGGTATGTTGTTCAAACCCCAGTTTCGTATTAAACCTATTGGATCTCGACGGGCTCTGGGTATGTTGTTCAAACCCCAGTTTCGTATTAAACCTATTGGATCTCGATGGGCTCTGGGTATGTTGTTCAAACCCCAGTTTCGTATTAAACCTATTGGATCTCGATGGGCTCTGGGTATGTTGTTCAAACCCCAGTTTCGTATTAAACCTATTGGATCTCGACGGGCTCTGGGTATGTTGTTCAAACCCCAGTTTCGTATTAAACCTATTGGATCTCGACGGGCTCTGGGTATATTGTTCAAACCCCAGTTTCGTTTCGTATTAAACCTATTGGATCTCGACGGGCTCTGGGTATGTTGTTCAAACCCCAGTTTCGTATTAAACCTATTGGATCTCGACGGGCTCTGGGTATGTTGTTCAAACCCCAGTTTCGTATTAAACCTATTGGATCTCGACGGGCTCTGGGTATGTTGTTCAAACCCCAGTTTCGTATTAAACCTATTGGATCTCGACGGGCTCTGGGTATGTTGTTCAAACCCCAGTTTCGTATTAAACCTATTGGATCTCGACGGGCTCTGGGTATGTTGTTCAAACCCCAGTTTCGTATTAAACCTATTGGATCTCGATGGGCTCTGGGTATGTTGTTCAAACCCCAGTTTCGTATTAAACCTATTGGATCTCGACGGGCTCTGGGTATGTTGTTCAAACCCCAGTTTCGTATTAAACCTATTGGATCTCGACGGGCTCTGGGTATGTTGTTCAAACCCCAGTTTCGTATTAAACCTATTGGATCTCGACGGGCTCTGGGTATATTGTTCAAACCCCAGTTTCGTTTCGTATTAAACCTATTGGATCTCGACGGGCTCTGGGTATGTTGTTCAAACCCCAGTTTCGTATTAAACCTATTGGATCTCGACGGGCTCTGGGTATGTTGTTCAAACCCCAGTTTCGTATTAAACCTATTGGATCTCGACGGGCTCTGGGTATGTTGTTCAAACCCCAGTTTCGTATTAAACCTATTGGATCTCGACGGGCTCTGGGTATTGGGCATGTTGTTCAAACCCTAGTTTCGTATTAAACCTATTGGATCTCGACGGGCTCTGGGTATGTTGTTCAAACCCCAGTTTCGTATTAAACCTATTGGATCTCGACGGGCTCTGGGTATTGGGCATGTTGTTCAAACCCTAGTTTCGTATTAAACCTATTGGATCTCGACGGGCTCTGGGTATGTTGTTCAAACCCCAGTTTCGTATTAAACCTATTGGATCTCGACGGGCTCTGGGTATGTTGTTCAAACCCCAGTTTCGTATTAAACCTATTGGATCTCGACGGGCTCTGGGTATATTGTTCAAACCCCAGTTTCGTTTCGTATTAAACCTATTGGATCTCGACGGGCTCTGGGTATGTTGTTCAAACCCCAGTTTCGTATTAAACCTATTGGATCTCGACGGGCTCTGGGTATGTTGTTCAAACCCCAGTTTCGTATTAAACCTATTGGATCTCGATGGGCTCTGGGTATGTTGTTCAAACCCCAGTTTCGTATTAAACCTATTGGATCTCGACGGGCTCTGGGTATGTTGTTCAAACCCCAGTTTCGTATTAAACCTATTGGATCTCGACGGGCTCTGGGTATGTTGTTCAAACCCCAGTTTCGTATTAAACCTATTGGATCTCGACGGGCTCTGGGTATGTTGTTCAAACCCCAGTTTCGTATTAAACCTATTGGATCTCGACGGGCTCTGGGTATGTTGTTCAAACCCCAGTTTCGTATTAAACCTATTGGATCTCGACGGGCTCTGGGTATGTTGTTCAAACCCCAGTTTCGTATTAAACCTATTGGATCTCGACGGGCTCTGGGTATGTTGTTCAAACCCCAGTTTCGTATTAAACCTATTGGATCTCGACGGGCTCTGGGTATGTTGTTCAAACCCCAGTTTCGTATTAAACCTATTGGATCTCGACGGGCTCTGGGTATGTTGTTCAAACCCCAGTTTCGTATTAAACCTATTGGATCTCGACGGGCTCTGGGTATGTTGTTCAAACCCCAGTTTAGTATTAAACCTATTGGATCTCGACGGGCTCTGGGTATGTTGTTCAAACCCCAGTTTCGTATTAAACCTATTGGATCTCGACGGGCTCTGGGTATGTTGTTCAAACCCCAGTTTCGTATTAAACCTATTGGATCTCGACGGGCTCTGGGTATGTTGTTCAAACCCCAGTTTAGTATTAAACCTATTGGATCTCGACGGGCTCTGGGTATGTTGTTCAAACCCCAGTTTCGTATTAAACCTATTGGATCTCGACGGGCTCTGGGTATGTTGTTCAAACCCCAGTTTCGTATTAAACCTATTGGATCTCGACGGGCTCTGGGTATGTTGTTCAAACCCCAGTTTCGTATTAAACCTATTGGATCTCGACGGGCTCTGGGTATGTTGTTCAAACCCCAGTTTCGTATTAAACCTATTGGATCTCGACGGGCTCTGGGTATGTTGTTCAAACCCCAGTTTAGTATTAAACCTATTGGATCTCGACGGGCTCTGGGTATGTTGTTCAAACCCCAGTTTCGTATTAAACCTATTGGATCTCGACGGGCTCTGGGTATGTTGTTCAAACCCCAGTTTCGTATTAAACCTATTGGATCTCGACGGGCTCTGGGTATGTTGTTCAAACCCCAGTTTCGTATTAAACCTATTGGATCTCGACGGGCTCTGGGTATGTTGTTCAAACCCCAGTTTCGTATTAAACCTATTGGATCTCGACGGGCTCTGGGTATGTTGTTCAAACCCCAGTTTCGTATTAAACCTATTGGATCTCGACGGGCTCTGGGTATGTTGTTCAAACCCCAGTTTCATATTAAACCTATTGGATCTCGACGGGCTCTGGGTATGTTGTTCAAACCCCAGTTTCGTATTAAACCTATTGGATCTCGACGGGCTCTGGGTATGTTGTTCAAACCCCAGTTTCGTATTAAACCTATTGGATCTCGACGGGCTCTGGGTACATTGTTCAAACCCCAGTTTCGTTTCGTGTTAAACCTATTGGATCTCGACGGGCTCTGGGTATGTTGTTCAAACCCCAGTTTCGTATTAAACCTATTGGATCTCGACGGGCTCTGGGTATGTTGTTCAAACCCCAGTTTCGTATTAAACCTATTGGATCTCGATGGGCTCTGGGTATGTTGTTCAAACCCCAGTTTCGTATTAAACCTATTGGATCTCGACGGGCTCTGGGTATGTTGTTCAAACCCCCGTTTCGTATTAAATCTATTGGATCTCGACGGGCTCTGGGTATGTTGTTCAAACCCCAGTTTCGTATTAAACCTATTGGATCTCGACGGGCTCTGGGTATGTTGTTCAAACCCCAGTTTCGTATTAAAACTATTGGATCTCGACGGGCTCTGGGTATGTTGTTCAAACCCCAGTTTCGTATTAAACCTATTGGATCTCGACGGGCTCTGGGTATGTTGTTCAAACCCCAGTTTCGTATTAAACCTATTGGATCTCGACGGGCTCTGGGTATGTTGTTCAAACCCCAGTTTTGTATTAAACCTATTGGATCTCGACGGGCTCTGGGTATTGGGCATGTTGTTCAAACCCTAGTTTCGTATTAAACCTATTGGATCTCGACGGGCTCTGGGTATGTTGTTCAAACCCCAGTTTCGTATTAAACCTATTGGATCTCGACGGGCTCTGGGTATTGGGCATGTTGTTCAAACCCTAGTTTCGTATTAAACCTATTGGATCTCGACGGGCTCTGGGTATGTTGTTCAAACCCCAGTTTCGTATTAAACCTATTGGATCTCGACGGGCTCTGGGTATGTTGTTCAAACCCCAGTTTCGTATTAAACCTATTGGATCTCGACGGGCTCTGGGTATATTGTTCAAACCCCAGTTTCGTTTCGTATTAAACCTATTGGATCTCGACGGGCTCTGGGTATGTTGTTCAAACCCCAGTTTCGTATTAAACCTATTGGATCTCGACGGGCTCTGGGTATGTTGTTCAAACCCCAGTTTCGTATTAAACCTATTGGATCTCGATGGGCTCTGGGTATGTTGTTCAAACCCCAGTTTCGTATTAAACCTATTGGATCTCGACGGGCTCTGGGTATGTTGTTCAAACCCCAGTTTCGTATTAAACCTATTGGATCTCGACGGGCTCTGGGTATGTTGTTCAAACCCCAGTTTCGTATTAAACCTATTGGATCTCGACGGGCTCTGGGTATATTGTTCAAACCCCAGTTTCGTTTCGTATTAAACCTATTGGATCTCGACGGGCTCTGGGTATGTTGTTCAAACCCCAGTTTCGTATTAAACCTATTGGATCTCGACGGGCTCTGGGTATGTTGTTCAAACCCCAGTTTCGTATTAAACCTATTGGATCTCGACGGGCTCTGGGTATGTTGTTCAAACCCCAGTTTCGTATTAAACCTATTGGATCTCGACGGGCTCTGGGTATGTTGTTCAAACCCCAGTTTCGTATTAAACCTATTGGATCTCGACGGGCTCTGGGTATGTTGTTCAAACCCCAGTTTCGTATTAAACCTATTGGATCTCGATGGGCTCTGGGTATGTTGTTCAAACCCCAGTTTCGTATTAAACCTATTGGATCTCGACGGGCTCTGGGTATGTTGTTCAAACCCCAGTTTCGTATTAAACCTATTGGATCTCGACGGGCTCTGGGTATGTTGTTCAAACCCCAGTTTCGTATTAAACCTATTGGATCTCGACGGGCTCTGGGTATATTGTTCAAACCCCAGTTTCGTTTCGTATTAAACCTATTGGATCTCGACGGGCTCTGGGTATGTTGTTCAAACCCCAGTTTCGTATTAAACCTATTGGATCTCGACGGGCTCTGGGTATGTTGTTCAAACCCCAGTTTCGTATTAAACCTATTGGATCTCGACGGGCTCTGGGTATGTTGTTCAAACCCCAGTTTCGTATTAAACCTATTGGATCTCGACGGGCTCTGGGTATGTTGTTCAAACCCCAGTTTCGTATTAAACCTATTGGATCTCGACGGGCTCTGGGTATGTTGTTCAAACCCCAGTTTCGTATTAAACCTATTGGATCTCGACGGGCTCTGGGTATTGGGCATGTTGTTCAAACCCTAGTTTCGTATTAAACCTATTGGATCTCGACGGGCTCTGGGTATGTTGTTCAAACCCCAGTTTCGTATTAAACCTATTGGATCTCGACGGGCTCTGGGTATTGGGCATGTTGTTCAAACCCTAGTTTCGTATTAAACCTATTGGATCTCGACGGGCTCTGGGTATGTTGTTCAAACCCCAGTTTCGTATTAAACCTATTGGATCTCGACGGGCTCTGGGTATGTTGTTCAAACCCCAGTTTCGTATTAAACCTATTGGATCTCGACGGGCTCTGGGTATATTGTTCAAACCCCAGTTTCGTTTCGTATTAAACCTATTGGATCTCGACGGGCTCTGGGTATGTTGTTCAAACCCCAGTTTCGTATTAAACCTATTGGATCTCGACGGGCTCTGGGTATGTTGTTCAAACCCCAGTTTCGTATTAAACCTATTGGATCTCGACGGGCTCTGGGTATGTTGTTCAAACCCCAGTTTCGTATTAAACCTATTGGATCTCGACGGGCTCTGGGTATGTTGTTCAAACCCCAGTTTCGTATTAAACCTATTGGATCTCGACGGGCTCTGGGTATGTTGTTCAAACCCCAGTTTCGTATTAAACCTATTGGATCTCGACGGGCTCTGGGTATGTTGTTCAAACCCCAGATTCGTATTAAACCTATTGGATCTCGACGGGCTCTGGGTATATTGTTCAAACCCCAGTTTCGTTTCGTATTAAACCTATTGGATCTCGACGGGCTCTGGGTATGTTGTTCAAACCCCAGTTTCGTATTAAACCTATTGGATCTCGACGGGCTCTGGGTATGTTGTTCAAACCCCAGTTTCGTATTAAACCTATTGGATCTCGATGGGCTCTGGGTATGTTGTTCAAACCCCAGTTTCGTATTAAACCTATTGGATCTCGACGGGCTCTGGGTATGTTGTTCAAACCCCAGTTTCGTATTAAACCTATTGGATCTCGACGGGCTCTGGGTATGTTGTTCAAACCCCAGTTTCGTATTAAACCTATTGGATCTCGACGGGCTCTGGGTATGTTGTTCAAACCCCAGTTTCGTATTAAACCTATTGGATCTCGACGGGCTCTGGGTATGTTGTTTAAACCCCAGTTTAGTATTAAACCTATTGGATCTCGACGGGCTCTGGGTATGTTGTTCAAACCCCAGTTTCGTATTAAACCTATTGGATCTCGACGGGCTCTGGGTATGTTGTTCAAACCCCAGTTTCGTATTAAACCTATTGGATCTCGACGGGCTCTGGGTATGTTGTTCAAACCCCAGTTTAGTATTAAACCTATTGGATCTCGACGGGCTCTGGGTATGTTGTTCAAACCCCAGTTTCGTATTAAACCTATTGGATCTCGACGGGCTCTGGGTATGTTGTTCAAACCCCAGTTTCGTATTAAACCTATTGGATCTCGACGGGCTCTGGGTATGTTGTTCAAACCCCAGTTTCGTATTAAACCTATTGGATCTCGACGGGCTCTGGGTATGTTGTTCAAACCCCAGTTTCGTATTAAACCTATTGGATCTCGACGGGCTCTGGGTATGTTGTTCAAACCCCAGTTTAGTATTAAACCTATTGGATCTCGACGGGCTCTGGGTATGTTGTTCAAACCCCAGTTTCGTATTAAACCTATTGGATCTCGACGGGCTCTGGGTATGTTGTTCAAACCCCAGTTTCGTATTAAACCTATTGGATCTCGACGGGCTCTGGGTATGTTGTTCAAACCCCAGTTTCGTATTAAACCTATTGGATCTCGACGGGCTCTGGGTATGTTGTTCAAACCCCCGTTTCGTATTAAACCTATTGGATCTCGACGGGCTCTGGGTATGTTGTTCAAACCCCAGTTTCGTATTAAACCTATTGGATCTCGACGGGCTCTGGGTAGATTGTTCAAACCCCAGTTTCGTTTCGTATTAAACCTATTGGATCTCGACGGGCTCTGGGTATGTTGTTCAAACCCCAGTTTCGTATTAAACCTATTGGATCTCGACGGGCTCTGGGTATGTTGTTCAAACCCCAGTTTCGTATTAAACCTATTGGAACTCGATGGGCTCTGGGTATGTTGTTCAAACCCCAGTTTCGTATTAAACCTATTGGATCTCGACGGGCTCTGGGTATGTTGTTCAAACCCCCGTTTCGTATTAAACCTATTGGATCTCGACGGGCTCTGGGTATGTTGTTCAAACCCCAGTTTCGTATTAAACCTATTGGATCTCGACGGGCTCTGGGTATGTTGTTCAAACCCCAGTTTCGTATTAAAACTATTGGATCTCGACGGGCTCTGGGTATGTTGTTCAAACCCCAGTTTCGTATTAAACCTATTGGATCTCGACGGGCTCTGGGTATGTTGTTCAAACCCCAGTTTCGTATTAAACCTATTGGATCTCGACGGGCTCGGGGTATGTTGTTCAAACCCCAGTTTCGTATTAAACCTATTGGATCTCGACGGGCTCTGGGTATTGGGCATGTTGTTCAAACCCTAGTTTCGTATTAAACCTATTGGATCTCGACGGGCTCTGGGTATGTTGTTCAAACCCCAGTTTCGTATTAAACCTATTGGATCTCGACGGGCTCTGGGTATTGGGCATGTTGTTCAAACCCTAGTTTCGTATTAAACCTATTGGATCTCGACGGGCTCTGGGTATGTTGTTCAAACCCCAGTTTCGTATTAAACCTATTGGATCTCGACGGGCTCTGGGTATGTTGTTCAAACCCCAGTTTCGTATTAAACCTATTGGATCTCGACGGGCTCTGGGTATGTTGTTCAAACCCCAGTTTCGTATTAAACCTATTGGATCTCGACGGGCTCTGGGTATGTTGTTCAAACCCCAGTTTCGTATTAAACCTATTGGATCTCGACGGGCTCTGGGTATGTTGTTCAAACCCCAGTTTCGTATTAAACCTATTGGATCTCGACGGGCTCTGGGTATGTTGTTCAAACCCCAGTTTCGTATTAAACCTATTGGATCTCGACGGGCTCTGGGTATGTTGTTCAAACCCCAGTTTCGTATTAAACCTATTGGATATCAACGGGCTCTGGGTATGTTGTTCAAACCCCAGTTTCGTATTAAACCTATTGGATCTCGACGGGCTCTG
>JAUCBJ010004178.1:0-14699 GCA_032718475.1 Nemertoderma westbladi
ATGAAGAACCGTCGATCATACCGACGTACAAGATGATAGTACAGAACATGGGAGCCAAGTCGTCTTCATTCACGACGACTATGGCCGTAAGAGACACAGTAAAGGGAAAGGAGGATAAATACAGCAGTAGAGCTGTCGATATGATTCGACGCGGCTTCTACGTAGACGACGGGATGGAATCTGGAAACACGGTTAAGGATCTCCTGGACACAGGGCGCGAGGTTCGCGACATCCTTAAGGGATCCGGCTTTAACCTAACCAAATTCCAATCCAGCTTGGAGGAATTTATTAAGGCGATAGAGGACGAGAGACCAGAATCGACCATGGATAATCCCACGACAGCCAAGGGGCAGGACATGGCGAACAAGAGGATAGAGTCTCAACAGAAGGCACTGGGAATCGTGTGGAACAGAGAGACGGACGAACTGAAGTACCAGTTGAGCCAGGAGGGCGCAGACATCCACACAAAGAGGGGCTATGTGTCGTACATAGCAAGGATATACGATCCCCTAGGCCTAGCATCCCCACTACTAGTCACGGGGAAACAGATACTTAAGAAAGTATACAAACTGAAGGATGAGTGGGACGTAGAGGTACCAAAAGAGATCAGGAAACAGTGGTGTAAGTGGACAGATGGTTTGGAGCATATGGGAACATACGACATGCCACGAGTGTACTTCCCGGATGGGGACATGACAAATCTGGATCTGCACATGTTCTCCGATGCGTCACTAGAGGCATACGGAGCGGCACTCTATTTAGTACAACGAGAGGGGCCTCACAAGCCCAGACTTGGCTTCAGCAAGGCGAAGTCGACGCCACCAGATTCACCATTGGTTCCGAAGCTCGAGTTAACAGCAGCGAGACTAGGAGTTAGGGCCACAGCCTACTTAATGAACCTATTCCCAACATAGTGGAGACACACTACTGGACGGATTCCATGGTAGTGCTTGGCTGGCTACATAACGAGAGGACGAGATACCCTATATTTGTCGCAAATAGGGTGGACGAAATAAGGGCGACCACAGAATTAGAAAGGTGGCACTACTGCCCAACGGACGAGAATCCAGCGGATTTGTTATCGAGGGGCGTGGCACGCCACACTTTCTTAAAAAAGGAAGTATTGTGGCAACACGGGCCACAGTTTCTGAGAAACAGGGAGGCCTGGCCGCCGACGAGAAAGGTGGACCTGGGCTCAAGAGAAGCAGTATTGGAGGAAGAAGAAGGAGATTCAGAGGGAGAAGAGATATACTCCCAGATGGTGAGGGAGATAAGGGACGTGCAACCAAAACCAGAATAACTGTGCGATAACCCGACGGATAAACTCCTCAGCTACAGCTCTAGTTGGTATAAGACCAAGAAATTAGTGGCGTACTGGAGAGCCTTCGGGAATTTCCTCGCGGGAGTTGGCAAAGACGTGAAGATTAGGACAACAATAGATCTGGAAGGAACGGCCAAAGCAGTAATCCGCTATGAACAACAGAAGAACTATGGCGACGAGGTGAAACGCGTCGGTAAACAACAGCATCTTCGACGGGACAGCGAGCTGATCACGCTGTCGCCACAACTTAATGACGACGGGATTCCAGTAATGAACTCTAGGGTGGGATACAACAACAGCATAGTCGTACCACCGAAACCCATCATCATTCCCACAGGATCGCCAATAGTCCACCAGATTATCTGGGACTCCCACAAGTCGATATTGCACGGGGGCACCAACCGAACCCTTACGGAGATACGGAGGACCTTTTGGGTCAAACAGTTGAGGAAGAAGGTAAAAGCGGTAGTGGGGCAGTGCCAGACCTGCAGACGAGCGAAGAAGGAGTGAGCCATACAGGAGATGGCGCCACTACCAGCGAGTAGGGTAAGACAGCACGACCTGCCATTTACGCATTGCGGTGTGGACATGTTCAGGCCGATAAAGATCAAGGTGATGCGGCACACGGAGAAACGCTACGGTATTATCTTTGTATGTAACAACACGAGGGCGGTAGGAATAGAACTCGCCCAAGATGCAACTGCATCAGCATTCATTAATGCCCTAGAAAGGTTCAGAGACCGCAAAGGTGGGATGATCGCAGTAATATACTCCGACAACGGAACCAACTTTGTGGGAGCTGAGAACGAGATGGCAGAGGCCTTGGACATCTTGGAAGGGGAGGAAGTCAGGGCAGCCATGAGACGACGACAAGTAAAGTGGGAGAGGAGGATGCCGTATGCACTGCATACCCTAGGATGCGTCGAGAGACTAATGGGTAGTTCGAAGCGTCTGATGACGAAGTTGATTAACACCCATATGGTCACGGAGGACGTGCTAAGGACAGTACTTGCAAAGTGTGAGGGTATCATTAATAGCAGACCGCTATATCCAGAGAATGATGACCCTGAGTCACTAGACGTGCTGATGCCCAGCCATTTTCTAATGGAAAGGCCAGCGACCATCGAAATGCGGGGTGTAGACCCAGATGACATACACTCCCGCCAGAGTTGGAAAGTCGATAAAGCGATAAGCGCAGAGTATTGGAGGAGGTGGGTTGAGGAATACCTACCCACGCTTCACAAAAGAAGCAAGTGGAGGAAGACGAATAGGGAGTTAAGAGAGGGAGATCTCGTGATTTCACGGATGATACAATCATCAACAACCAGTGGCGGTTGGCGAGAGTTGTAGGCACTTACTCTGATGAGGACGGAAGAGTCCGATCGGTAGAAGTGCGGATAGGTGGCAAGATAGGTGCGAAAGACAGAAAAACGTACAGGAGAGCTGTAGGGAAGTGCTGTCTACTAGAAGGAGTGCCTTAGAATGGAGTTAGAGAGGAGTTTAGTCGTCCAAGTTTTGGACTGAGGGGGGTGGGATTGAGGGCGAGGCGCCCTTCCCACACATAAAATAAAAAAAAAATAAAAAAAAAAAATAATTAGAGTTAGTTAGTTAGTTAGTTAGTTAGTTAGGAGGTACGTAGTACTGTTAGTTAGAAGTGTTAGAGAAGTAGTAAGGTACGTAGTACTGATAGTTAGTAGAGTTAGAGTAGTAAGAGGGTACGTGGTACCGCTAGTTAGTGTTGGTTAGTAAGAGGGTACGTAGTACCGCTAGTTAGTGTTGGTTAGTGGAGTTAGAGTAGTAAGAGGGTACGTAGTACCATTAGTTAGTAGAGTTAGAGTAGTAAGAGGGTACATAGTACCGCTAGTTAGTGTTGGATAAGAGAGTAAGAGTTAGAGGGTACGTAGTGCCGTTAGTTAGTTAGAGAAAGAGTAAGAGTTAGAGGGTACGTAGTACCGTTAGTTAGTTAGAGAAAGAGTAAGAGTTAGAGGGTACATAGTACTGTTAGTTAGTCAGAGAGAGAGTAAGAGTTCGAGGGTATGTAGTACCGTTAGTTAGTTAGAGAGAGTTAGAGGTTAGTAAGAGGGTACATAGTACCGGTTAGTAATAGGGGTAAAAGGGTATATATATAGTATAGATATTAGTCAGTAGTGAGTAGCGAGAGGGGGGCATATGAGTACAGCTGGATAAATCGTGTAGGCCACGCGACGCATACTGCTGTACTGCACAGGCCCACAGAGTAGGCCAGAATGTGGATTACAAAATAGAATAATCCATACGCAATAGTAAGTAGTAGGACAGTAGAATTAAAAATAAATAAAATAAGAATAGGGCTAAAAATTACAAATTATGGTAACAGTATAAAAAAAATTCTGGAACATAATAAAAGTAACTGACAAAATTGCAATTTAGGGTATATTTAGTAGCTTTGTAATTAAATAGTGTAAAGAATAGGCGATAACTCGAAAATTCAGAGAGAGATAGGCCATCGAACTGAATTAAACCATCCATACCTATCACTCACCACGTTTGCGCCTTGGTAAGGCACCACCTACGGGTGAGCGATCGAGCAGAGTTCGAGATGGCGAGCAAACTTGTGCGAAAGAGAAAGGCGGAGCTAGGAGGAAAGGAGATACTGGTGGATTTCACCAAGAGGCATCCGGAAGAGAAGACAAGAGGATACTACGAACGGTTGGAGAGGGGTCACGCAACACGAGCGCTACAAGACCATTTCAGGGAAGTGCACGAACAGCGGCTGGTCGGGACCTATGGGACGCCGTCGCTGGACAATGCGATCTTCGAACACTTCCACTACGTAATAAAAGACGAGGCGAAGTTCGGGATTCCGAAGTACGCGAGGGAGTCGCCGAAGAAAGATTGGAAGAGGTTCGTAGAGTCCGTCAGCAGGGGAGGATACATGATCCTAGACGACGAAGGAACCGTAGAAGACGAGGAGGGTTCGAGAAGGGGATGAGCGGGGTCGGCCAGAACCATACTCCTACATTTGGCCTCGCCAAATGGGGACATTTTCCTATTTGACCTGGGAACGTATGGGAACAAGGACGGGCCGAAGTTCGAAGACGAAACCGGTTGCCGAAAGCGGTGCAAGTCCTGGTAAGAGAGAAGTCGACAACGAAAGTAGGATCGGCGATTCGCGACGATGCGGAGAGAATCATCAGTCCGAACACCCCCAACCTTCTGGACACGCAGATGGTCTTCATGGCTATGACAGCGCCAGACGGGTTGGGACTAGTGGAGAACACAGGCCATTGCGGAGCGGTGGTGATGGGCCAGCTATTGGGGCTCGTGTGTCACAAGCCGATGGACTGGGGAAAGTTCAGAGAAGAGTACGGAGCAGAGTTAGCGAACTTGCTGAAGTGGGGAGCAAGGCCAGGGAGACAAGAGGTGTTTCAATTCCGGAGAGGAGCGATAAAGGTATATCAGAAGCGATATATCCTGCAGGAGGACTGGATAATGATAGGTTTGTTAAACCTATTCATGACCGTCGTCATTGGGAAGGAACCAATGGCATTCCAGCTATCGGGATCACCCCTGAGCTACAGAAGAGCCTTTAAATCGGCTTTTGAGGGTCTGGTAGACCACCCGGGGCTGAAGGGCGAGTCGGTGTACTACAACCACCGACATCTGGTAGACGGGGAGATAGATACGCCATATCAGAGATGGGAGCAGCTAGAGACGGATAGACGAGAGGCGAAGCGACTGGAAGAAGTCGCTAGATGGGAGAGGAGAGAAGCAGAGGAAAGGGAGGAGGAAGCTAGGGCGCAGAGCTACGGCTTCGGGGAACAGGCGGGTTTAGACGAACTTCGTTGGACTTCGTCAGGAAGTTCGGGGGAGTCTCTAGGGAGAGAACTGGGATGGACGGTGGGATCACCGAAACAGTCGACGTTGGGATTGCAAGCGATGCCCATACCAGCGGGCGCCGAGGGCGATCAACCGCTAAGGAAGCTAGGGGAGCTAGAACGATGGAAAGCTACGGGCGAGAGCCAAGGCGGGAAGGGACACAGTGGGTCCACCGGGATACCAGGGTTGGAGCCACTCCCAGAGGAGGATGAGGATGACGACGAGTTCGGAGAGATTCCGCCCATCGCGAGGATAGGCCACTCGGACACGGACTGGGTTGGCGGGAGGGTGGTGACGGCCAGTGGGGCGAGAGCCTTCTGGGACAAATCCGGCATGCGGGCCTGGGTGCACGAGGAACCGGCGATGGTTTTCGCGGGGAGCACCATCAGGTTGGGCGAACAACCAGGGACGGCACCATGGGTAGTATTCGGGGAGACGATGCCCGGGAGAGGCGAGGAGATCGACGTGGACAGGGACACTAACGCCCAGAAGTTCGCCTACCAGCGACTCCATAGACCGCGGAGATCATTTGGGACGAAAGACGACATGGGGCGGGAGACATTGGTACTAGGCTGTGACTACTGTGGGAGACAGACCCACCAGGAAAGGAGCTGTTTGTACCGGTTCCAGAAAGGGACTAGTTGTCTCTACTGCCGCGAGTCGAGCCACAGGATGGGGGCGTGTCCACGGTTGCATAACCGATGTTTGAAGTGTAACTTTCGGGGACACTACGGACGCCAGTGCGACTGGATGGACGATGAAGAGAAGTTCAGAATCTTCGAGGAGTGGGCCGACGTCGGGGCCATGACGCGGCAACGCATGAAGGCCCAGGAGTTCAAGTGGGGCTTCTTCCGTATCAATCAGGAGGCTCACTTGGAAATTATAAAGCGGAGGTTACCGTTTACCTATCCAGAGGTAGCAACGGCGGCGTCGTATGCCGGGGTGATAAATATGCAAAGGTATTTGGACAGGTGGATGCCACAGAACCGAGGGGAGTTTAGGGATTTCTTGGTGGAGCATGTGCCACGGGCAATGAAAATGATCCTATGGGATGCCACCAGGGGGAGACAACAGGGCCACTCGGAGGGGCCACCCGCGAAGCGATATCGGGAGCTGATAACACCGGCACCCAAGGAGCCAACGACCGGGATCAGTAAGGAGGTGGCGGCGAGAGTCCGAAGACAGAAAGCGGATCCCAGAGGAGCGGTAGTGACCAGGAAACAACCCAGGGAGGAGGACGGCAAAGGGAAAGACTTGAGGTGGTTCCCAAAGGCTGGTGAAACGAACTAAGACTTCGGTGTAACATGCCTGGAAGGCACCACGCGAAACGTACGAACTATTAAGTACAAATTCAAGTAATTTAAATAATTAAATAAGTGCAATTTGTACGTACGTACGTAGCAATCAGTAATCTACTAACTAAAATATATACATTCGAAGTAAGTACTATAGTCATATAACCTTTTCCAATTAGCTACTGGACCGGGGAGAACTGACTATGACGAACGAGGCACTAGACGACTTCACATTTCCTGAGTGCGACGGCACAGGAGAGGGGGATGGGACTTGTCAGAGATGAGTAGGTTAGCCAAAGAGGGGTCGAGAGACGGAGTAATAGTGCGGAGAGAGTACGGATGCAATTTAAGTGTGGGGGGGGGGGAGGAATATGAGGCTGAGTGAGGGACAGGGAAGAGAGTCAGAGCGGAAGTGAGGAGAAGTAGAGGAGAGTCAGGGTGAGAACAGAGTGGAGTTGAAGTGGCGAAAGTGTTGGGGAAACAAAAGTCGTGTGAGAGGAGTGCACGATCGGCCCAACACGGGACGCCAGATAAACGGGGTAGCTTTATCATACCCATAGGGAGCGGCCTGGAAAGCCGGCTCTGAGAGAAAATAATTCCACCCCACACCCGATACTAGATTGGGATCCAGCGGAATTGTAGCGCACTTGAGGTGGATGCTATCTTCTCACCGGGAAGATAGCATGGGGGGATTGTTAGCTTATCCAATTCCGCTAACACCCCATAAAGTGAGCCGTTAAGCAATATTGGGAACACGAGGTTGATTACCAATATCAACCTCGTGTCACCCCAACAAAGTGGGAAGGAGAGATACACGCACAATAGGGGTCAGGGGTTACGCCCCTGAAAGAGAGAGAATAGCAGGGGCGAAGGGAAACACTTCTGGGGAGGTAAAAGGGCGACAACAGGGTTATTAGCCAATGGGGGGAAGGCACCGGCTGAGTAACGTAGCTTCGCCAACCGTGCAATATATATATTATCAGTACAGCTATCATTTAGTCAGTGTGTCATTTGGTGTTAGTTAGGTTAGTTTAGCTAGGGAAGTACCGGGACTTTAATCACCGTCTCCCGCCTTCCGTTTACTATCATTCAATTACTGCAGTTCTGCATATACCAGCTATCACTATTATACTATTATACCCGAGAGACTATATACAACGATCAACAGACTCTTTTCACCTTTCACACACGGCGGGGACGCGTAGATTGATAAACCGGATAAATCGGGATCCTTCGTGGATCCCGTCACACCAATAGAGTAGTGCCAATATGGAACTCACTGCCCAGTGACGTAGTCGAAGCAGTAAGTGTTAGTTAAGTCCTTTTGTGACAAACTTAATACTTGTAATTTGTCAGAACATTGTCATTTTAATAGATTCGATTGATTAGCATGCATGATTATGATTGTTTTTATTTATTTTCTATTTGGTATGTATATACTTTCGTCCTTTTTATGAACATATCGTAGTTAACTTTTTTTATTTCATTGCGTACGTAATACAATGTTTTTGCATTATATTAATTTTTAGGTGATGCTGTGCAGCGCCCCCAATAAGTGCAATTTGCCTTGGTGGTCTTCCCCTCTTTTTCTTTTAATTATTAAATCTCTTTTTATTGATGTCGTGGTTATTTATAATTATTACAGTTCCAATTTCAGTGTATTTAAATTGTTAATTTCGTTACTTATATGTTTTTATAATTTTAATAAAAAAGAGAGTTCAATTCAAATTCAATTCATTCAATTCGAATTAAAGTCAGCCATTTATTATTATTAAGATATATCAACAATATAATATAATATAATATAAAGAACCAACACCTTTACTATGTATATATGTAACAATTCACAAAAAAAAACAGCAATTTACAACAAAAAGTATGTACAACTGTAGTATTAGTATATTTATCATGGCAATCTTTCGTTCTGCTTTTTACCTTATTTGAAAAGATTGTGTAATCGTATACCTGCAATCAACAGACATTGTTTTCGATTTAAATAATGTCCACACCAAGTGAGATAACGGTGACATCGTATAAATTCGTTATACTTCTTAGTTTGACATTTACGTTCTATACCACGCCCGTAGCATTTAGTACTGGAAATATGACTTAGAGTATGTTCCGTCAAAGTGCGAATTTCTCTCATACACAAATCATTGCAAAGAATACCTTCATCAAGTTTCAAAGAGTACTTTTTTGGTTTTATACCTCTTGAAGATGATTCATCTTTATATGTCTTAAAGTAAATGTCAAAACTACGCTAATTCTTATTTAATTTTACTGTGATATTTTTATGTTCTTCATCAAACAGCCAAGGTACCATAAAGCCACCTTTTTCACTATATATCTATAATAATATTCTGTGATATTGTAAATAACTCGTTAGGTTCGTTACTTTTTCCTGAAATGTAGATAGAATTCCGCAGCTCTTTCCAATAATATGGATTATATAACTTGTTTACTCTGCAAAGTATCTTTACTCTACAAATTGGACAAATTTTAGTACAATCATTAATTTCGACATATTGATCAATACATGTCACGCAAGTTCCATGCTTATTAACACATATGTAACAATCAAGATGTTTTAAATTAGAATAACAAATACTACAATTTGTGTTTATTAAAATATCCATTTTTCTTAAATAACCAAACCAAAATCGTTAAAATGTTGATAAAATATTTATAATATAGCTGAAAGAGTCAAAAATCATCTCCATTGTCATCAGATTCAACAGTGGTTACAAGGGTTTCTTTCGAAATAATAACTATAAACAAAGCCATAATTTCATAAGCATTTTTACGATCTAATTTGATCTCAAACTTTTCACATTTATTGACCACTATATTACCACTATATTGATTAATAACAATAAAGTAATCTGACATTGACAAAATTTTGAATTTTCTAAATTTATGTCTTCTACTTTGTAATCTAAAAGGTAATTAGTAGAATCTACCTCACCGAAAATATCAATAGATCGTAGTTCTTTTCTTGCTTGTTCAGAAATGTCTATTTTAAAATTAGGTTGTGAAGGACAATAAATAGTGTTACCAATAACAATACAAGTAAGATTATCTACAGTATTAAATGTATGTCTTATTACAGGTGCAGGTGTATCAGAAGACATTATTATTATTATTATTTTATGTAATAACAATTCAATAACAGCGACAAGACAGATAAATAAATATAAATAATATTTTTTCTATTCTATTCATATATTTATATAGATCATTTTTATATTCACCCTACTACTAGGATCGGCATGCTGCATTGCAGCAGCATTTTTAAAATTATCGACAAAATTGCACCGCCACAACTCCCTATCACCCATGACATTTGCTAGATCATCTGCATCTTCAAGGCCAGTGTCCTTTAAGATGCGTCTCAAGAAAGTCATGGGCTGTCCACCGTGCTTATTCACTCCATGAGGCTGCCAAAGTACAAGATTATGCACTGGCTGGTCCTCACGGCGAAAGCAATGTCCTGCAAAGCGGAGGCGATTTGGTTCTAGTGTCAAGCTTGGGGGAACCAATGAGACACCTCCAATGTTATATAGTGTCTGGTTGGAGATGTGTGCATTGTACTTGACACAATGAACCCGGCGTAGCATTCTTGTGAATGTGCCATCCAGAGAATTGGTGTCCTCAGCAGTTAGAGCCCAGCATGGACTCCCATAGAGGAGTACTGGAACTACTGCTGCTCTAAATAATCGGACCTTAAGTTTCCGATTAATTCTCGGTGACTTCCAAATCCTGGAAAGCCTATTCAAGGCTGCCCATGCCTTTCCCTTACGTATTCGAAGGACCTTACCTGACTTCCGGATCCATGATCCCAGGTAACAGAAGTCATCCACATGCTCAAGCATACCATCTTTTGAGCTTATGCTCATCCGATCAGAGACTTATTGAGGACTTTCAAAGTTAACTGTCAAAATTTTGGTCTTTCTGGAGTTAATAAAAAGACCAACACTAGAAGCACATGTTCTAATGAGCTGAGGAGCCGTTGGGCTCCCTCTAGTGATTCTGAGAGTACTCCTAAGTCATCAGCAAAGTCTAGATCAGTTAGGTACTTGGCAGGATTTCCTCGAATTCTGGAGCCAGTAGGTGGAGTTACCATCACTCCATCATCATTATGATGATCTAAGCACCACGACCACCCCATCTGTGTTGGTAGGTTAGATTAAAATAAGATGTAGTTCAGCCTGCCAAACAACTCAATTTTGAAACTACAGTAGTAGCTAATAAATAATTAGATACAAGTCTCCATGTCACATTTATGTTTACTGTAGGTTCCAAAGATTAACTTATGAAATATGTAATCAAAATTAGTTTTATAATGAGAAACTTCAAATGCGATTTTCTATTTTTAAATTTACTATGGTTGCAGCTGAGTTACTACAGTACCTGTAGAAATGTAGATAGCCTTCGGTAATTATTATTCATATCCATGCCTCTAGGTGGTGTAATTGGTCATAATATTGG
Source organism: Nemertoderma westbladi (assembly GCA_032718475.1). NCBI lineage: Eukaryota > Metazoa > Xenacoelomorpha > Nemertodermatida > Nemertodermatidae > Nemertoderma > Nemertoderma westbladi. The sequence goes on from JAUCBJ010004178.1 coordinate 10,963, forward strand.
AATATTATTGAATACAACTACTGTATAAATATCACAACTCATCCACATCAAGTTCAATTGCCATTTTACCAAACTTCATTCAAATAATAAATAATATTTATTATCTATTAGAGTTGCAACTTTATGTGAAACTTTCTGTATAACAAACTTGTATATAGACTGGCCGACTGAGTAGTTTTTGGGAGTTTTTAAGAGGGGGGCGGGGGGGGGGGGGGGGGGGGGGGGGCGTGGCTAACACCATTTTCGGAAAACTCTTCGATTTATCACTCTCCGGCGTTTCAAAATTGTTTGATTTTGGCTAAAATTTGGCATATAGGTGCCTAAGATGCTATTCTACATGATAGGTTAGAAAATGTTTATTTATCTCTATATAATATTAGTTAATACTAGTTAACAACAACAAAAAACTTGGTTTGCGCTTAAAACCCTAAGGCTTTTACAGTTTTGAATCTAATCACATGAAAGTTTTTTTATATGATAGATCAAAGATGGGGGCAACATAACTATCAGGCGAAATTTTGTTAAAATAATTCTGCACCCCTAGGTGGGGCTGCAAATTTATGCTAATTTTTAGGTTTTTTTATAAATAGTATTAAATTTGATTAACAAAAATTTTCAAAAAGTTGTCTGATATTTTTATGCAGAAATTTTCAGACTAATTGCTCAAAAATTGTAGTAGTAGTAGAGCAGTAGTGTTTTGAAGTTGACTATTTCATAAATAAATTATTTGGAGATAATCGACCTTTCATTATACATACAGTAGTAATAGTAATTTCAATAGGCCTACCTAAATGGAAATTGTTATAACTTGAAAACTAAAAGAATTATTAAATATCGGTTTTCAGATTTAGAAACGCCATTTAATCGTGCATTATAATAGATTAGAAAAATAATTTCGAGATATTTTGGACCAAAATGGCCACCCCCCCCCCCCCCCCCCCCCCCCCCCTTAATTGAAATAGTGGAGCTACTGTATGTTAAAATCACTGGAGCTACAGGTGGAAACGTGCTTGCTGCAAACTAATCTGCGTAGATGTGGAGTGTTTATCTTTTGGCGGTGTTGTTCTGTTTCTCAAGTTTTTGGTCTCACCGATACGATATACTGTAGAACTCTTCACAGTTTTTGCAGACAATCGCGTAAATAATGTTGGTACTGTTACAGGTTAATTTTTTTCAATATATACGCCCCCACGCGGGGCAAATGGAATTTTATTTCAAATAATAATTACAATTAAAATATATGTCAGTGTACATGCGAAATGTAGAAAAATAGCTGCATAAAATAAAGTTAAAACAGGAAGGTTAAAATTAATTATATGTCGATCGATGTATACAGGTTAATGCGGACTTTATTTTCAAGGATTTTCCGTTTTTCTACGTAATGTCTTTCCCAGCCAGTTATTATTATATTGCATAGTTGGCATCTTGGACCGTTGCATTTGTTATAGTCCGGAATTTCCACTTTTAATTGTGTTTTGTTTATTAGTCTTTTTATGGAAGGAGGTTGTTTTTGCGCGACTACCAGATTTTGCTGCACACGCTAACTGCATATCGAAATCTTATAATTTTATCAAAGAATCATTCAATTTCTGTGCTTATGATATTTATGCCTAACACATATTGTATACCACCGTGAGTCTTGTTTGTATTTATATCTTGTTTATACAGCAGTTTGCTTTCCACCCGGTGAGTACTTACTATCTGTAAATTGTCCGTAGTAGATTCGGTTCATTTAGTGCGAGTGCATGTGTCCGCAATACTGCAATATTATTCCCCAACTTGTAACTATAATCCATTAGATATCATGATGTGTTCAGTACGAGTAAACTATGCACTTACCCTGCATTAGGTTCGACACAGAGTCCTACTTGCAATATAAATAAGTCACACGTTCGCTTGTTCGCAGACAACGCAACATAACGGAACGGTTTACACGTATACACCACCCCTTCCCTTTGAAGCAGTTTCTAGTGCCGAGGCACACACATTCAAGAAATTAATTTTACATACTGACCAGATATACGTATTAAATAATACATATATATACACTTAGTATATATACTTATACAGCATAGTATATGTAGTCTCGAATGCCCGCACTCTCTTCCACACACCATATTGCCTACGTGCCGGCCCACCTGCCTGCCCACCCACCCAACCTACTACCCATCGTCCCTCATACCCACCCACGCAACCTACTACCCACCCACCCTCATACCCAGCCACTTGCCTGACCACCCACCTACCCAACCACTCACAAGCCTTCCTGCCGGCCCACCTTCATACCCATTCACCAGCAAGTACGCACACCCGCCCACCCATCAGTCAATCACTGACTCACTGACTTACGTGTCACTCACCCCGAGGCCTTGATAACACTCATAAGAACTATATAAGCGAATCCACTGTAACAGATCTTAGGTTAAAGTCTGGACATAATTGTTATTGAATTGCCAGCCCGCTTGTAAAAGCCTCGACACCAGTCGTTTGTTGTTCAATTTTCCCTTCGTTCGTACTGTTCTGTTTGAGTGTCTCGATTGCGGGTTTTATCGTTTCCCGGTCGATATATATTAAATCGATATATATATATCGATTTAAATAATGTTTCAAAACTCCATATTTTGATTAATATTATTGGTCGATTTATAAATGTTGTCTGTTTAATTATTTTGTAACATGACCAAATGACGATTTGAAAATGATATTTTCACATATAATAATGTCAGAAACAATTAAAGCTGAAATTTGGCATATGTATAGGCCTAGCTCACCATAGTCTGACTGTTGACCAGTGTTGAGCCGCTAAAGGGAAAATGTCTGAAAGTTAATTATCTTCTCTAAGGCCCGGCGCACACTAGAGATGCAAGATGTATGATAAATTCTTTGAAATATACATTAAAATAATCAAAGTATAATATTAGCGTCTGTTGCACCCAATATTATAATATACTGTACATCGGTGTGACTAGCAGTGACAAGCAAATATCTGTGGTCGGGATCATCTCGCAGTTGATCATATAACTTTGCCATAACTTGAAAATTATTGGATGCATCCAATGCTCTCGTGAAATTAGGTTATTTTGACCCCACATCATATGCAGAAACAGTTTCAATAACTTCATCATCTACTACAACAATGTCAACATGTCATTTTCAAATTGACAATTATACATGTCATAAAGTCAATGTCCAGTTATCAAAACCCACGGTCTCCACTATCTCTATAAAATCAAAACTATGAAGTATCAATTTATGTAACTTGCATAATAAATATGTGCATTAATTGAATATTTTATCTAAAAGTGAACTTAGAGTGAACACTGACAGTGATTAGCCACGCTATATATAATAATATGATATAAATTATTTAATATTATTTATAATGAAATTATATATAATTACATTACTAACTCTAACTGATGTAATTCTGGGGTTCATGTATAATGGATATAAACTAGTCGAACCAGATGGATCTAAATTTACTAGAGAATGTATACGGAAAGAAGAAAGAAATAGTATTAGAGTACAAGTTGATTTTATTATTGAGGCTAAAAGTACATTGGGTGTTCCCGATGTATTAGATTTAATGGTTATTGCTAAGGATAGTGAAGGTAAAAACATACGTGTGTGGAATGCAGGCAACACCAATAGAGATGATTGCGACAATAATAAAAATAAAATCAATTGTGGTGGATGGAATACAACAGAGAATATAAGTAGCAACACAGCCGGAGCTG
>JAUCBJ010004179.1:0-106326 GCA_032718475.1 Nemertoderma westbladi
AAATACTAAAAATACTGTAGTTCAAATACTAAAAATACTGTAGTTCAAATACTAAAAATACTGTAGTTCAAATACTAAAAATACTGTAGTTCAAATACTAAAAATACTGTAGTTCAAATACTAAATATACAGTCAGATACTCATGTAGGTGAGTGCAATCGAGAAAATTAAGATACTAGGAAAGAGTTGATACTTATTGGGATATTGTTTGAGAGTGGGGTGCATCAAAATAAATATAGGTATAGGATGGCGATAAGCGCGCTAAGGTTACTAGCTGAAAATGGGCATAACATACAGTATGTGTGTGGTGGTCCAAAGAAGGACAATATAAATAAACTAACAAATATGAGGTATGAATTAGGTTGTCAGATAAAGTTAGCACCATAGGTTGAATTTGAATAAGTTTGAAAGCCGGCTAAAATAGTTTATAAAATTATAATTGGTGAGTGCAACTATAAAAATAATTAAGAGAATATTAGCACCAAAAAGGTTAAAAAATCTAACGGGGGTTTATTATACTAAAATGAACATTGTAATGGAGTTTATAAAATTATTAATGGTGAGTACAATTATTGAAATAATTAAGAGAAATATTAAGCACCAAAAAGGTTCAAAAGATCTAACGGGGGTTTATTATACTAAAATGAACATTAGTAATGAACTGAATTATCATAAGGCGGATAATTAAAATGGGCGTGCTGCTGGCGGATATAGACTTGGTGTAGGCGGGATTGTTAAAATAGTTCGGTTGCCGGGGAGATACAGTAGAGAGTAGAGAGGTTTGGTAAAATTCACAGCAGAAAGGGATCAATTGCTGTAAAAATAATTCCTGATACACGGCTACTGTAGGTGCGAACAATGTGTCAGCGGGTTCGAGGAAATTAAATTAATTAGAATAAAATAAATTGGAATATCAGAAAACGTTAGCTCCTAAAGGGATAGGGGGGGGGGGGGTGGCTTAAATCGAAAAATGTGCTAAGCGTGACGCCAAAAAAGGGGAATAGTAATATATTTAATAAACAAAAAAAAGGGGGGAAAAAAGTCTATACAGTACAGGCAGAGTTAGGGTTACATTGCTGGTGTGATTTTGTTGAGGGGAGGACGGTGGAGGTTGATCAGAACGGACTCGGAATTAATTCGGCGGTTGTGGTTCCGGAATTGTTTGAAACAGGTGATATGGAGGTCATGCAGGGGGCAGTCGGTAAAGTGTTGCAAAAGGAGTACTTCGGGGTCAGTTGTGTCGATACCTTTTCTAGCGTCGCGGATTGCGGCCCGGTGAGCATTTAGTCTCTTATGTAAAAATTGTTCGGTCTGGCCTAGATACCACTGCTCGGGATGAGATTGACACGCGATAAAATAAAGAATATTATGGGATTTGCAATTAAACTGACCGGTAATACGTTCGCCCCATGGGGTGGTTGGGGGGTTGGTTATTGCTTTGCAGCATAAGCATCGGGAGATGTGGCAGGGCTGGTTACCGGTGTTACATTGGGGTTGCTTTTTGCGGATGAGGATTTGTCCGAGGTTCGGCAGGTTGCGGGGAACGGTGATGACGCGGATAAGATTTTCGTTAAGAAATTTTTTGTGTCTCGTAACCGTGGCGGAAAGCATTTTGATGAAATGGGGTGTGGTCGCGAGGTATATCGGCGGGTGTGTATGTGTTTGGGGGAGGGCGGTTGGGGGGTTGCATGGTAGTCGGGGGTCGGGTTCCCATGCGTAGAGGCCTAACAGGAAGTTGAGGGGGTAACCTCTGTGTTTGCACAGTTCCAAATATGTATGTCTGGCGAGATTGAAGTGGTGGTCGTTGTCGGTTAAGCGGCGGTATCTGAGGATTTCGGCTTTAACTACAGCTAAAAGTGCGGGTTTGTAGTGAGAACTGGAATATAAAATAGGGAGCTTATTGGAAGTTGGTTTCTTAAAGAGTTTCGTTAGGAGGGTGTTGTTGTGACGGTAGATGGTGATATCCAGGTAGTTCATTTGGGTGTTGGAAAATTCGGTGGTGAATTGTATATCGTTGGAATTATAGAGTTGCTGGCACGCTGAGTTTAAGTTGTGGGTAAGGGTGTCGGTTTGTTGGGTAGTAAGTTGTTGGTCATAGATTAAAAGACTATCGTCAACTAGGGTTCGGAAAAAGGTGTGCGAAAATAAAGTAATGTGGAGAGCTCTCCGTATGACTTTAGATGCGGTTAACACAGCGTAGTCACCACTGTGGGAACCGCCCATGGGGGCCCCCGCGATTTGTAAATAAAACTTGTTGTCGAACTGAAAGTAATTATGAAACAATAGAAATCTAAGTATAAGGCACAGTTGGTGTGGCGTGTAGTTGGATCTGTAGGGAAGGGTGGGGTCTTCTGTGAGTGACTCCATAGTTGCCTGGATACCTATTTCGTGCGGTATGGCTGTAAACATGTCTATAACGTCGACAGCGACTAGGGTGCATCCGGACTGTGCGACATTTGTGGGTAGATCGGGTTTTAACTGGAGGGAACCTTTCAGATGGTTGGCGGCGGTATTGACGAGGGGGTTCAAGTAGTAGTGCATGAGCTTGGAAAGCGGAGTAAAAAAGGCGTCAGTATTAGCGATGATAGGGCGACCTTTGGGAAAGAGTTTTCCATTGGGGTGGGTTACCCAATTATCATGCGGTTTGTGATCCTTAAGCGTTATGAAAACGTGTCCGACCGTGAAGGTGTTGGGGAACAAATAGGTTCTCAGTTCTGAATTGGAGACCGCGAGTTCATCAAGAAGGGCCCGACATTTAACCCTGAAGCGGGCAGTCGGGTCTTTATTTAAACATTCGTAAGTGGAGGTGTCGCTGATGAGGCGCCGAATTTCGTAGTCCTTGTCGGTAGAATCTAAAACAATGATGTTCCCTGTTTTGTCACCTTTTAGGTAGGTAACATCCTTGAGTTTGCGTAACGATAGGAGGGCCTGCTGTTGTAGTCGATCAAGGTTGGGTGGGTGGGTGGACAGATTCTCCACCCCCGGAGTATACCTGAATTTAATTATGCTTACGCCACGCTCGACGTCAACCAGAAACATTAAACATTCCCATTCATTATAGTATATATACTAAAGATTATAAACTCGAGCGTTTCTCTCAGGAAACAGTCAAAAGGAAGAGAAGCGTGACCAGTAATGCCCTGGGTGCTGTGCGAATGTATTTTTTATGTTTGTTTATGTGTATCTATCTATATGTGCTAACATAAAAATAGCATTAGTACTGAAATTTTATTTGTTATATAGTTTCTATTTATAAAATGTATATATGAATGTGAGGCGTATATTATCCACATGGATAGTGATGGTGAAACTCTCACAAAGTCCAATAATTATTGATTATTAATGAGGATACATATTTAAATAATTAATTAATCTGGATCCCGTAAGTGATATGCCAGGCGTAGTGGTGTTGTCAACTGTGGCATGGATGTACAACATATTGCATGAGAAACGTCTGATGCAGACTCTTTGTGCAAAACTTGCATATACATCCGCTATCCGGCCGCCAGCAGTTCTTATTACATAACTTATGGTGGAAACCGTTTGATATAAACTGTGATGCCAAACAGCGACGTTGTTTTGAGAGGTAGCGTATATTTATCACCGCAGATGCCGGATTGTCAACTGCCTCCAGTATTCTCGTGTTTGAAGCAAACTTACTGCTTCAAACACGAGAATACTGGAGGCATATATAATATTATTATAGACACTCTTTACAGGATTAATTATGATTTTGATATACAATTACGGTAATTATATTTTGGTTTCAAGTATTACAGTTATGTATGACAGTTATGAAAGCCCATGAAGACCCATAAGTCCATGTAGCAAGCAGTCTCGCAATGCGATCCCCAATGGTTAATGCTCTGCAGCAGCAGTGCGCGTAACTATGGTTATAGCTGACAAAAATCATCAAATAATTAAACTTTTTGCTTTTTTTTTTAAAACACTAGCTGTCGAAAATTTGAACACCCATCAATCACAAACATTTGCACACTAAATCACCAAAAAATTTCAAAAATGCAGATACATTTGAGGATACAAACTATAAATAAATCCATCTTTTACGCAGCCATGTTCAATTTACTTTTTCCTGGTGGAAATAATTATCGAAAATATTTTTGGTGGAATTTCTTAAATTTTATTACACGTGTTGAAAGAGCAACGAAATAGGATATGGTTGATCGTAATGTGAGCAAAATGGTTCTAGGATAGTTGCCCCCCGGACAGTAGGCCCCCGGACAGTATCCCCCCGGACAGTAGCCCCCCGGACAGTAGCCCCCCGAACGAATTTGTGCTTTTTAGTGTTTTTGATATTGGTAAATGTTCTAGAACCTTAGTAAATATTTTTTTATGGTAACTAGTGTTTTTTTAATAGCTAGTATTTTTTGAAAATAAAATAACTATTTCTTTTACAAAAATAATGTACTACTAAGTACTAAGTAAAAATGATTTGTTTTTGAAGAAGATGTTGTTTTCTTTTAAAAATTCACTTTTTCTCCGCAAAAATGCGGACAAAAACGACATTTTGCCCAAAATCAACCCACATTTAGAATATTCTAATATTAATTATGAATAATACTAAATACAATTATTGGAAGTTGAAGGCACATTGAGCACACCAGTAGGTACCATTTAATATTTCTTTAAAATATTCCCTTTTGAATTGTAAGTAACAAAGTTATCGCAAATTTGATGTCAATTCTGCGCCATTGTGTAATTAAATAATAGTTACTATTAATTAGCTATAATGTGTTATTGATGGTGATATTCCAGAACGTTAATCAAATATTCTTACCAAAAATTTGATTAAACTACAGTAGCTACTTGTTCAAAAGATCCTACAACTAAACATTTTAATGCTAAATTTATTAATAATTACCATCGTAATTACTGTTCTAGAATAAATAATGCGAAATCAACAGAAAAATCTTCTCGATCGTTGATTGGATAATTACTTTTTTGTCCGCATATGCGGACAAAAAAGTCTCATGTCCGCATTTTTTGATGATAAAAAAGTGATTTTTTAAAAGAAAAAATATTGTTTTTGTGTGTTTTTTTAATATTGGTCAATGTTCTAGAACCTTAGTACCGGTAGGCCTATATTTTATTTTTTATTTTATTTATGTTCTAGAATAGTATATAATACTTATCTATTGTTCTAGAACTCTTCAATGTTGCCATAGTAATAATGGCATGTGTTTTAACAATGCAGTTCTATACGGAACTCTAGCCTTATTTACACCTAATTCCTAGAGATTTTCACTTATAACTAACTATGTTGTTAAATTTTGTATATTGTGTTGGTTGGACGGCTGTCTCTACTAACACGATCTTTCAATAATTAATTTTTGGCTGTAACTTGCCACAGTGTTGTTTTACAGTTTTTTTTTCCTTTATAATTTAGATCCTCAAGTTAGCAATCAACTGTTGATGTTTCATTTTTTGAACGTCTTGGACGCCTGCCTACCTAATGGAAGAAAATTTAATAGAAATCAAATATCAAATATAAATCAAATATAAATCGTTGAATATAACAGATAATTATTATCTTCCATTAGTTTAATTTAATTTATTAGTATCATTTATTACAGTATAAATATTCAGATAACATCATGGGGATGTGTCTGTCTTTATTATTCCACTCCGGAGATCCAACTAAAATTAAAGTTATATTTTTGAGATTGGAGCAAGATACAACTCACCCGAATTACCAACCTTGGGACATACCCGAGTTAGTTGTAACCCTAACACTTCGGTGGAGGCATAAAGGTACCGAGAAGACAGTAATTTATTGTAGCACGGAGGGATTAGAAGGATTCTCCTTTAGTTCCAAATATCGAAATGTTTCCGGAGATATTGAGATTAAAAACTCCTCAGGCGAGGTTGTCGATAGCACTAAAGGATGGTTACTGAATCACTTGGCTAATCGATGTAAAAATAATCTTAAAAAGGTGAACAATACCCAAACTGTTGTCAATTTAACACAGAGTAAAATACATCTTTTTGTTCGGCTCTGTGGGAATTTATACAGGAGACGCGGTGCTGTTAAGCGTGCGAACGAGTTCCTCCATTTGGGCCACCCGTTCGTTCCTCGTTTCTTCGGTCAGCCGACTTTCTGCGCTCATTGCCACGAGTTTATCTGGGGTCTGATGGACATGGGCTACGAATGCCGCGCATGTGGCATGGCGACACACCGCGTCTGTATTGAACTCGTTATGGGGGCTTGTCGCATTGACACGGAAGGTGGCGTCACTGATCTAATGAAACTAATAGAGAAGCATATCAAGGGAGTTGGTAAGCCACATGTCTTTCTGTGGAAGAATTTTACTTCGCCAACATTTTGCGACCATTGCGGTTCGCTGCTCTGGGGTATTTTCCTCCAGGGCCTTAAGTGTCGTCATTGCGCCTCTTGCGTTCACGATGAGTGTCGGGAAAAGATTCCTGATTTGTGTGGAGTAAAACATTCAAAACTGCAGGCCATTATGGAAGAAATCCGGGAACATCAATTGCCTGGTGAGGTTCAAATTCCGGTTGAGGAAGCCCAATCGTTAGTAGAGTATAAGGAACCTCAGTTTAAAGATATTGATACTGAAAGTTCGTCTGCACCACCGGTTGATGCGGACATTGAACTCAAACCGTCAGCAATTTCCTTTCAAGACGTTTCCTCTGGCTCTTTACTTTACCACACATGTTCTTCTCGTGTAGCGTCTGCAGCATCTCAACCTGAAATAAGCGAGACAACATACAATATGAAAAACTTTACGTTGTTGAAGAGACTGGGACAGGGAAGTTTCGCTAAAGTTTATTTGGTTCAGTATAAACCCTCGAGACAATTATACGCCCTGAAGGTTATGAGAAAGACGTCTGTTATCCAAGGAGATGATGTTTCTTATGTTATGGGAGAGAAAAACATTCTATTTGTCGCCAATATGTTCCACTACTTGTGCCATATGTTGGCAACTTTTCAGACACCTTCTCGCTTATTTTTTGTACTAGAATTTATCAACGGGGGCGACGTGACTTTTCATTTAAATAAATGCGAGAGATTTAGCGAACCGCAAGCTCGTTTCTTTGCTGCCGAAATTATTTTGGCGGTGGAATACCTTCATAGTAGAAAAATAGTTCACAGGGATTTAAAGCTGGACAACATTCTTCTAGACCACGACGGCCATTGTAAAGTTGCGGATTTTGGATTGTCCCATGAGATGATTTCTATGCAAAGTAAAGCTCGAACGTACTGTGGAACTGTGCCATATATGGCTCCAGAGGTTCTAGAAGGAAAGCCCTACACCTACTCTGTGGATTGGTGGAGCTTCGCTGTACTTTTGTACGAAATGTTAGTGGGTGAATGCCCATTCTCAGGTAACTGCGATATGAATATAGTTGGTGTTATTACCAGTGAGTCACACTTCCCTTTCTACCCGAGCTACCTCACTGAGGATTGCGTACAATTTCTCAAGCATCTCTTCGTTAGAAACCCCTCTCAGCGTCTCGGTTGTCATGGGAAGGGAATATTGACTATGAAACAGAATCCTTTCTTCGACTATATCGACTGGAGTAAACTCAGTAATCGTGAATCACCACCTCCGGTAGTCATGGTATCAAGGACATGTAAAGCCATAGATAACTTTGTGGGAGGGACAGTTGTGTCGCGCGGTAGACCAGCATTATCTCGCATTGGACGAGAAGAAATAACGACTATTGAGCAAGGAGCATTCAATGGATTCGATGTTTCTTGTGAACCATCGGCGAGTTGATTTAGACAGTCGCTGTACATTTGACGGATGCTGTAATAATATAGGCCCACCAATTTTGTTGTCTATTGTTGTTGTTTTATTTCTATTAGTTTTACAATTACTGTTTTACAGGTTCAGCAATACATTTTTTGTCCTAAATTTTAACATTTTCAAACTAATTGATTTTTCTCAGAGTCTCGAGTTTTTATGCATCTCCTTAGTTTTGATCAATTATAGTGCTACATTAGCTTTGGCGCATCTGTCCTCGAACTGTGGGTTTTTAAGACAAACGGTCATCAAAGCTGATCGACTAAGTGAGTCACCCTCGCCATGACAACCCCTCAAAAAGGAAAAAAGGGCGGGATAATTAGATTCTTGATCCGTAGTCACTACCATCCGCAAAACTATAATCCGCAGTTGTAATTTCGCTTCTTAAGGCCCGTGCTCCACTGGTAAGTCGTATGTCATAAGTCGAAATAAATTATGTAACACATTGGTTTCAATGGGAACGTTTCCACTGGTATGTCATAAGTCATTTGTTACGACCCATGGGTCGAAACGTCCCATGTTCCATTTTTGACATACGACACATGGGTTCTTTCTGGCAAGAGGCCTGTAAACTTTGGGTAGCAGCAAGCAATTAAATGCTCAAGTGTTCCATTAAATATGAGACGCATCTTATATTTTTTAAGAAAAGACTTATGACTTACCAGTGGAGCACGGGAGCTATACTTTTGACATAGGGACTCAGACAAAATCTGAAAACGACTATGACATACGACCCATGTGTTGCCAGTGGAGCACGGGCCTAATACGGAGAATACCAAACATTTCTGCCTTAGTTAATAATTACGTCATAAGGATTGATAAGCTCATTGGCCAATAAATTATTCTTTGTCAATAAAAATAAATTTTTCTTTAGATGCTATAATGGCGGTGTATGCAACCCATTTGATGGGAGTTGTAATTGCAAACCCGGTTTTATTGGACCCAAATGTGCAGATGAATGTCCACCAGGTACCTACGGAGACCGCTGTGCTTCTACCTGTAGATGTGTCCTCCACAGTGCGTGCAATAAGGTAAATATGTCATTCACAGTGCGTGCAATAAGGTAAATATGCCATTCACAGTGCGTGCAATAAGGTAAATATGTCCTTCACAGTGCTTGCAATAAGGTAAATATGTCCTTCACAGTTCGTACAATAACGTAAATATGTCATTCACAGTGCGTGCAATAATGTAAATATGTCCTTCACAGTGCTTGCAATAAGGTAAATATGTCCTTCACAGTTCGTGCAATAACGTAAATATGTCATTCACAGTGCGTGCAATAACGTAATTATGTCCTTCACAGTGCGTGCAATAAGGTAAATATATTCTGCACGTGGTTGTGATAATGTAAATATGTCCTTCACAGTGCTTGCAACAAGGCAAATATGTATTCCACAGTGCGTGCAATAAGGTAAATATGTTCTTCGCAGTGCGTGCAATGAGGTAAATATTTATTTACAGTGGGTGCAATAAGGTAAATATATTCTCCAGTCTCCACGTTGGTTGTGATAATGTAAATATGTCCTTCACAGTGCTTGCAATAAGGTAAATATGTCCTACACAGTGCGTGCAATAAAGTAAGTATATCTATCCTACACGTTGTTTGCAATATATCCCGCGTATATCCTGCGAAATCCCCCACAAAATCATGATTGTCCCAATGTAATGGAATATAGTGCCTAAATTCGTGATTGGTGACGATGGAAAGGTGACAACGTGTCAAAGAAATACTCAGAATGCGTGGTGGGTGTGTTTGTGTGGGGTGGGGGGGGGGGGGGGGGGGGGGGGCTCTTTCCCTTAATTAATCATTTTTTAACTTTGGTAATTCGCTGAGACAAGAAGATATTAATTCGCCGAGATGGCAATGGTGATGGTGAATATTTATTTTATACCGTAGTCAGTTGAAATTAAAAGCAACACAGACATTCTAGAATTTCAATTCGCGTTGACTTTTATTTCACAATTCATATCAGAGAGCGCTGAGATGTATGCTAACGTTGTTATAACTATTATGTACATGTACTATACTCTTTATTTTATTGTATCCTAGGTAACTGGGGAGTGCACCTGTGCATCTGGATGGAAGGGAAGCCAATGTGAGGAGCGATGCGATACTGGATTCTGGGGTGTTGGGTGTCGACAGATATGTCCCTGTTCTAATAACGCACCCTGCAATGTGTTAGTACCATACATATATGCCCCTGTTCCAACAACGCACCCTGCAATGTGTTAGTACCATACAGATATGCCCCTGTTCCAACAACGCACCCTGCAATGTGTTAGTACCATACAGATATGTCCCTGTTCCAACAACGCACCCTGCAATGTGTTAGTACCATACAGATATGTCCCTGTTCCAATAATGCACCCTGCAATGTGTTAGTACCATACAGATATGCCCCTGTTCCAATAACGCACCCTGCAATGTGTTAGTACCATACAGATATGTCCCTGTTCCAACAACGCACCCTGCAATGTGTTAGTACCATACAGATATGCCCCTGTTCCAACAACGCACCCTGCAATGTGTTAGTACCATACAGATATGCCCCTGTTCCAACAACGCACCCTGCAATGTGTTAGTACCATACAGATATGTCCCTGTTCCAACAACGCACCCTGCAATGTGTTAGTACCATACAGATATGCCCCTGTTCCAATAACGCACCCTGCAATGTGTTAGTAACATACAGATATGTCCCTGTCCCAACAACGCACCCTGCAATGTGTTAGTACCATACAGATATGTCCCTGTTCCAATAACGCACCCTGCAATGTGTTAGTACCATACAGATATGCCCCTGTTCCAACAACGCACCCTGCAATGTGTTAGTACCATACAGATATGTCCCTGTTCCAACAACGCACCCTGCAATGTGTTAGTACCATACAGATATGCCCCTGTTCCAACAACGCACCCTGCAATGTGTTAGTACCATACAGATATGCCCCTGTTCCAACAACGCACCCTGCAATGTGTTAGTACCATACAGATATGTCCCTGTTCCAACAACGCACCCTGCAATGTGTTAGTACCATACAGATATGTCCCTGTTCCAATAATGCACCCTGCAATGTGTTAGTACCATACAGATATGCCCCTGTTCCAATAACGCACCCTGCAATGTGTTAGTACCATACAGATATGTCCCTGTTCCAACAACGCACCCTGCAATGTGTTAGTACCATACAGATATGTCCCTGTTCCAATAACGCACCCTGCAATGTGTTAGTACCATACAGATATGTCCCTGTTCCAACAACGCACCCTGCAGAGTGTTAGTACCATACAGATATGTCTCTGTTCCAACAACGCACCCTGCAGAGTGTTAGTACCATACAGATATGTCCCTGTTCCAACAACGCACCCTGCAATGTGTTAGTACCATACAGATATGTCCCTGTTCCATACAGATATGTCCCTGTTCCAATAACGAACCCTGCAATGTGTTAGTACCATACAGATATGTCCCTGTTCCATACAGATATGTCCCTGTTCCAACAACGCACCCTGCAGAGTGTTAGTACCATACAGATATGTCCCTGTTCCAACAACGCACCCTGCAGAGTGTTAGTACCATACAGATATGTCCCTGTTCCAACAACGCACCCTGCAATGTGTTAGTACCATACAGATATGTCCCTGTTCCATACAGATATGTCCCTGTTCCAATAACGAACCCTGCAATGTGTTAGTACCATACAGATATGTCCCTGTTCCATACAGATATGTCCCTGTTCCAACAACGCACCCTGCAATGTGTTAGTACCATACAGATATGTCCCTGTTCCAATAACGAACCCTGCAATGTGTTAGTACCATACAGATATGTCCCTGGTTAGTACCATACAGATATGTCCCTGTTCCATACAGATATGTCCCTGTTCCAATAACGCACCCTGCAATGTGTTAGTACCATACAGATATGTCCCTGTTCCAATAACGCACCCTGCAATGTGTTAGTTAGTACCATACATATATGTCCCTGTTCCAACAACGCACCCTGCAGAGTGTTAGTACCATACAGATATGTCCCTGTTCCAACAACGCACCCTGCAATGTGTTAGTACCATACAGATATGTCCCTGTTCCAATAACGCACCCTGCAGAGTGTTAGTACCATACAGATATGTCCCTGTTCCAACAACGCACCCTGCAGAGTGTTAGTACCATACAGATATGTCCCTGTTCCAATAACGCACCCTGCAATGTGTTAGTACCATACAGATATGTCCCTGTTCCAACAACGCACCCTGCAATGTGTTAGTACCATACAGATATGTCCCTGTTCCAATAACGCACCCTGCAGAGTGTTAGTACCATACAGATATGTCCCTGTTCTAACAACGCACCCTGCAGAGTGTTAGTACCATACAGATATGTCCCTGTTCCAATAACGCACCCTGCAATGTGTTAGTACCATACAGATATGTCCCTGTTCCAACAACGCACCCTGCAGAGTGTTAGTACCATACAGATATGTCCCTGTTCCAACAACGCACCCTGCAATGTGTTAGTACCATACAGATATGTCCCTGTTCCAACAACGCACCCTGCTATGTGTTAGTACCATACAGATATGTCCCTGTTCCAACAACGCACCCTGCAGAGTGTTAGTACCATACATATATGTCCATGTTCCAATAACGCACCCTGCAGAGTGTTAGTACCATACAGATATGTCCCTGTTCCAACAACGCACCCTGCAGAGTGTTAGTACCATACAGATATGTCCCTGTTCCAATAACGCACCCTGCAATGTGTTAGTACCATACAGATATGTCCCTGTTCCAACAACGCACCCTGCAGAGTGTTAGTACCATACAGATATGTCCCTGTTCCAACAACGCACCCTGCAATGTGTTAGTACCATACAGATATGTCCCTGTTCCAATAACGCACCCTGCAGAGTGTTAGTACCATACAGATATGTCCCTGTTCCAACAACGCACCCTGCAGATGTGTTAGTACCATACAGATATGTCCCTGTTCCAATAACGCACCCTGCAATGTGTTAGTACCATACAGATATGTCCCTGTTCCAACAACGCACCCTGCAGAGTGTTAGTACCATACAGATATGTCCCTGTTCCAACAACGCACCCTGCAATGTGTTAGTACCATACAGATATGTCCCTGTTCCAACAACGCACCCTGCTATGTGTTAGTACCATACAGATATGTCCCTGTTCCAACAACGCACCCTGTTATGTGTTAGTACCATACAGATATGTCCCTGTTCCATACAGATATGTCCCTGTTCCATACAGATATGTCCCTGTTCCAACAACGCACCCTGCAATGTGTTAGTACCATACAGATATGTCCCTGTTCCATACAGATATGTCCCTGTTCCAACAACGCACCCTGCAATGTGTTAGTACCATACAGATATGTCCCTGTTCCAACAACGCACCCTGCAGAGTGTTAGTACCATACAGATATGTCCCTGTTCCAACAACGCACCCTGCAGAGTGTTAGTTAGTACCATACAGATATGTCCCTGTTCCAACAACGCACCCTGCTATGTGTTAGTACCATACAGATATGTCCCTGTTCCAACAACGCACCCTGCAGAGTGTTAGTTAGTACCATACAGATATGTCCCTGTTCCAACAACGCACCCTGCTATGTGTTAGTACCATACAGATATGTCCCTGTTCCAACAACGCACCCTGCAGAGTGTTAGTACCATACAGATATGTCCCTGTTCCAACAACGCACCCTGCAATGTGTTAGTACCATACAGATATGTCCCTGTTCCAACAACGCACCCTGCAGAGTGTTAGTTAGTACCATACAGATATGTCCCTGTTCCAATAACGCACCCTGCAGAGTGTTAGTTAGTACCATACAGATATGTCCCTGTTCCAATAACGCACCCTGCAATGTGTTAGTTAGTACCATATAGATATGTCCCTGTTCCATACAGATATGTCCCTGTTCCAACAACGCACCCTGCAATGTGTTAGTACCATACAGATATGTCCCTGTTCCAACAACGCACCCTGCAGAGTGTTAGTTAGTACCATACAGATATGTCCCTGTTCCAATAACGCACCCTGCAATGTGTTAGTACCATACAGATATGTCCCTGTTCCAACAACGCACCCTGCAGAGTGTTAGTTAGTACCATACAGCTATGTCCCTGTTCCAATAACGCACCCTGCAATGTGTTAGTTAGTACCATATAGATATGTCCCTGTTCCAACAACGCATCCTGCTATGTGTTAGTACCATACAGATATGTCCCTGTTCCAACAACGCACCCTGCAGAGTGTTAGTACCATACAGATATGTCCCTGTTCCAACAACGCACCCTGCAATGTGTTAGTACCATACAGATATGTCCCTGTTCCAACAACGCACCCTGCAATGTGTTAGTACCATACAGATATGTCCCTGTTCCAACAACGCACCCTGCAATGTGTTAGTACCATACAGATATGTCCCTGTTCCAACAACGCACCCTGCAGAGTGTTAGTACCATACAGATATGTCCCTGTTCCAACAACGCACCCTGCAATGTGTTAGTACCATACAGATATGTCCCTCTTCCAATAACGCACCCTGCAATGTGTTAGTACCATACAGATATGTCCCTGTTCCATACAAATATGTCCCTGTTCCTACAACGCACCCTGCAATGTGTTAGTACCATACAGATATGTCCCTGTTCCAATAACGCACCCTGCAATGTGTTAGTACCATACAGATATGTCCCTGTTCCATACAGATATGTCCCTGTTCCAACAACGCACCCTGCAATGTGTTAGTACCATACAGATATGTCCCTCTTCCAATAACGTACCCTGCAATGTGTTAGTACCATACAGATATGTCCCTGTTCCATACAGATATGTCCCTGTTCCAATAACGCACCCTGCAATGTGTTAGTACCATACAGATATGTCCCTGTTCCAACAACGCACCCTGCAGAGTGTTAGTACCATACAGATATGTCCCTGTTCCAACAACGCACCCTGCAATGTGTTAGTACCATACAGATATGTCCCTGTTCCAACAACGCACCCTGCAGAGTGTTAGTACCATACAGATATGTCCCTGTTCCAACAACGCACCCTGCAATGTGTTAGTACCATACAGATATGTCCCTCTTCCAATAACGCACCCTGCAATGTGTTAGTACCATACAGATATGTCCCTGTTCCATGCAGATATGTCCCTGTTCCAACAACGCACCCTGAAATGTGTTAGTACCATACAGATATGTCTCTGTTCCAACAACGCACCCTGCAATGTGTTAGTACCATACAGATATGTCCCTGTTCCAACAACGCACCCTGCAATGTGTTAGTTAGTACCATACATATATGTCCCTGTTCCAACAACACACCCTGAAAAGTGTTAGTACCATACATATATGTCCCTGTTTCAACAACGCACCCTGCAATGTGTTAGTACCATATATATATGTCCCTGTTCCAATAACGCACCCTGCAATGTTTTAGTACCATACAGATATGTTCCTCTTTCGGCGTGAGACTTACGGAAAATTTATTGTTTATTTTTCATATTTCAAAAGATATCTTATCATTTTGGTAGATGAAAATGTTTGTCTTGTTTTAGAGAAACTGGTAAATGCCATTGCCCACCTGGTTACCATGGAAACAGATGCCACCTGCAGTGCGTGGTTGGTACTTGGGGCCAGGGTTGTTTGCGCAGCTGTGATTGTCTTAACAACGGGATATGCGACAGAGTGAGCGGCGAGTGCCAGTGTGTAGAAGGCTGGACTGGTCACTCATGTCAGACTCCGTGCCAATTGGGATGGTACGGAGTGAATTGCCATCAACGTTGTAGTTGCCGAGGCAACACAGCTTGCGACAGGTAAATGATAAATATTATTTTTATTATTTTAATGCCAGATATGCGTTGTAAGGAAAACTGTAAGATGTACTTTAGAACGCTTTAGTTGGTGAACATTTTTAATATGTTCACAATGACAAATGCCGGGTAGTTTCTTTTGTCCTAAAATGAAGCACGACAAAGGGAATTATATGTTTAGATTTGATGGCAGTTGTGTTTGTCCTCCTGGTTTCGAAGGCGCCACCTGTGATCAGCAATGCAACCCGGGATTCTACGGAGAGAAATGTAGACGGCGTTGTCATTGCGACCACGGTACATGTAATCCCGAGGATGGTCACTGTGTCTGCAACCCCGGCTGGAAAGGAGTTTCCTGTCAAGAAGAATGCGGATTCGGTTAGTTTACTTGGGGCTTACTTCGGTTAATTTATATGTTAGCGGATCCAATTCGCTGCACCACCCTGCAGAAAATGGGGAAAGTGGCTTTTTACCAATTATAGTTGGCTAGGCGACCTTACCAATATAAAGTCACCTACCAACCAACGGAGGCAATATACACTGCCAGCCACAAGGAGAGCTGAGAGGCTACAAGCCATCTCAGTGGGGAGAAAGGAAGCTAGCACGTGGGCACCAGAGATTAGGGGTTGCCAGAGCAAGGAAGGATAGATTAGCCAATGGTGGGGCAGATTACCATCTGATTAATGCGCATTCATTGGCCAGGCCAAAACAGTAGGTAGCAATATTCCATACGTGTTAGTAATATAACCGTTGTCTTTATTACCTGTCGTTTAGTTGGTTGGTTTATACAGAGTGTGGAAGCAAGACGGTGTCATTAACCGTGCAATTATTGTATACTGATTGTGCTATTATTGTATTCTGACATTACGAACAACTGCCACTAAAAGCTCAGTTATTCGTTCGGCCTCCGGCCTTTCAGATACCACAAGCCTTTCAGCAGCTAGCGGATGCGGCGACGCGTACTTTCCGAAACACAATCACCCTGGTCAGGATTCCCTCGCCAACTCGGGGATCCCTTCACATTATATAATGTACAGTACAAGTTCATTGTGTTGTAAAGTCTAGACTCTCTACCTTGTAGTTCGTAGCTTTATCAGAAAATTAAATATCTAATTATTGTACGGTGTAATAAATTATGCTTTATTTACCGTTTGTCCCGAGATCTGTTATTTACCGACAGAGCGTAGCGGGGGAGGTAAATAAGTCGGGTCAGATCGAGGGGCGAAAAGGTAAATAACGTGTTTTATTTATCGTATATAAGTAATTTTATTGTTTAAATCATCCATATTATTATAATTATTCAAATATATTATTGTTTAATAAGTAATTTTAACATTACACCAGTCGCACTTATTGTGATTTGTTGATACCAATGGAAAGGTGGCGATGGAAGGATTCCAAATTTGTAAATAACTATTAATGTCTTTGAGAAATAGCTGAGATATGGGCGTTCAAAAAGTGCAGAACTTTGCATCCGATACAGCCTGCAGGGCAGCGGGCAGGCCATTTATTATATTTAATATATACACAATGTTCTGGAACATATTATTTATTTGAAGATTATTAATTACTTGATGTCATTTTACTAGTCGTAGCTACTCATTAAATAAATGAAATGTCCCGGAATCTATCTATCTATCGAAACATGTTTAAAGATCTTCGAAATGAAAATATCACCAATAATGGCAACTTACGCTCTGCAAGAATTTGGACCACTTCTCACTCTTTCAAACCTCAAAGAACTAGATAAAATCAAATCTGCTTTCATAAAAAAATGTCTGTCTATTCACACGTCAGTTTCATCAACGCTAGCTTTAGAAATGGTTAAGGAAAATAGTTTTACTGAGACATTAGCAACAAAATTCCCATCAGTTTCCAACCCTCAAGTTCTAGAACAATGTCGTCTTCATCGACAGGAACGACTCAACAACTTTAGAATGGAATGCTACTCTCATGGCCCAGCGTTCTCATGTAACTCTTGGAAGCTGGCAAATCAAGTAAACCGTCACTCAATAACTCGCATGACACTTCACGGCTTCCATTTCAAACTCTGCAACAACCAAACACCATTCCACAAACTCTGCGAAGATTGCCGATGCCGATACTGTGACCAACCTGCCAAGGATCGCTACCATGCCCTCGTCTGCTTACACTGCCCAAGCCTTGCTCAACTTTCTCATGACTAGCCATAGCCACCAACATATTCACTCACTCTCTTATTTACACATTATTATTATATTCATTATTATTATATCTAAATAATTGTGCTAATAATTTTCAATACTTTGTTATTAAATATAATTTAACCCGCTGGGGGTGTAGAGATTCTGAAAAAAAAAATGTCCCGGAATAGCATTTATTACCCTTTATGAGGCGTCTCAAGACCATGGGCTGTCCACCATGGTTATTTTCACCATGGGGCTTCCGAAGCACAAGATTGTGATACAGACATTGTGATAGATCCGCTGTAGTAGTCCTCCCCGCAAGAGGTCAAGTTCCATTCCCTTCGGTAGAATGCAGTGCAGTGGTTTTGTAAAGTATAGTGTAATATTTTGTAACCTCATGTTAATAACACAACATACTTTGCATTTCGGAATGTCGTTAGGACCACACCCACCCCCCTACCTAACAAGACTATCGTTATTTTGACAGGCTCCTGGGGTCCAGGATGTTTGAACCCCTGCCAATGTTCCAACTCGGGATTATGTAACCCGCTCGACGGCTCCTGCAGATGTACGAAAGGTTTTAAAGGCAGTCAGTGTAAATCTCCTTGTGAGAGCGGAACTTACGGTGAAAATTGTGTACAGGTTGGTTTTAAGTATTCGAATAACATTGGTTTGGTTTTATGTACAAGTGAAGTAAAGTTTACATTACGCTGCTTACACAACTTAGTATCGTGTGCCCACAACTTAGTATCTTGTGCGCACAACTTAGTATCTTGTGCGCACAACTTAGTATCTTGTGCGCACAACTTAGTATCGGTGCGCACAACTTAGTATCTTGTGCGCACAACTTAGTATCTTGTGCGCACAACTTAGTATCTTGTGTGCACACCAAAGAAACCTAAGAAACTATTACTGCTCAGCTTCAGCTTTCTTGGCATCTAGAACACGGATATGTCAAGCATTCCCCTTAGAGAGAGGTGTAAGACAAGGCGGGATGTTATCCCCAATTCTTTTTAATTTCTATATGTCTAGTCTTTTTAAGGAGATTGATAACAGTGGTCTTGGTGTGCACATAAAGGCAGAATCTTTCGGTGGAGTGAGCTATGGTGATGATATCATTCTTGCAGCAAACATGAAGTCTGATGCAGAGAAACTTATGGCCCTATGCTGCAATTACTTTGAAAGACATAAGTTGCTTCTAAACATAAAAAAGACTCATTTCGTATACCTGAATGGTGCTAGAACGAGCAATGGAGAGGAATCATTGGAATTCATAAATGGGACAGACAGCATTATTTTGGTTTCTGCGAAGGATTGCAACTATCTAGGGTTGCCCTTTCCCATGACGTCGCAATCTTTGACTCAGTTTGTAAAATGTAAAATTTGGACTTGTGTCAGCAGAATGGAGGCACGTGGTCTTTGCATTAACAGTGTTCCACTGGCAGTTGTTGTTAAAATATGGAAGGTGATGTGCCTCCCGTCAATACTGTATGGATGCTCGGAACTTGATAAGCCTAATATTGCAGAGATATCGCTACAACTTCATAAAGCAATGAGAACTATATGTGCAATAGGAAACTATGTTTCTAATGGAATTCTATGTAAACTCTTTGGTATGATCAACCTGGAAGATTTCTTATACTTCAAAACTGCGTCATTTACCTACAGCATCTTAAATTGTCCTAATAGAAAGGTTCTTTTTTTCTTTCATCATTTAATCTGTCTGCACCTTGCAGGTCTGTCTAGTGCTCAGATTTTTTTCCGTTATGGTGTCTCCGCATGGCACCTCGGTTTACCAAGTTTGTCTTCTCTGAGTGTCTCTAGATACAGTTTCAAGGCCATACGGAATCGACATGGAAAATCTCAAGCCACCGAACTGAGTCCTGCTAGTCAGTATAAACTCTTTTTTATTGGTACCATACTGAGTTGCACCACTGGCTCACATGCAGCTCGCCATTTAGTGGTATTGGACTTTTATAATCTTTATCAATAATAATAATACCTATAAAAGTATAAGTATAATAAATAATACTTAATCAATAATACTCCTAATGATACGTGTTATTTTTAACTGATATGATACTATTAGTTTTTCGGCCCTTACATGCCAAAACCAGCCGTATTGTATTGTATTGTCATTGTATCTTGTTGCTCTTATTTTGTATGTTATTTTAATTACTTTGATGTTGTTAGACCATTTTACCAATAATAGCCGCCGATAAATCAACATACTGTATCTTATGTATATAAATATCATAATCATTATTATAATATAGTTTTATAATTTCACCCTTCCTTTCTATCATTTAAAATAATTGATTGTAAATACTGTCTCTTCAGCATATTATATATATTCATTAATGTCATTTCATCCAACATAATTTAAATCTGACATTATCAGTTATATATTTACGGTGTGTTTTTTAGACCTCACCATTTTACTGTAATTGTGTATTTTACTTAACCTATATACCGTGCGTTTTAAATTTTGTTTTAACAGTTATCACCCTATAATTTTATCAATATAGCTGATATGTACTGATACGTACAATATACATGGCTCGCCCCTTATAGGACTATGTACCTAAGATACCGGTACCACTAGATAGGTGGAGGGTTTTCCCTATTGCTATGCTGTACTGATATTACACTGTACTGCTGTACTACACTTTTATATTATACGTGTCTGCCTTATATACTATTGATATTTATATTATTGGGGATATTCCGATAGTGCAGACATACCATGGCGCTGCGAGTAGTTAAACCCTCAACACGCATTTAGCATTTAAAGTGTAGCCAAAAGCAACCGCCTGAACGCCAACCCAAAAATGTCACTACCAACTGAGGATGACACCCTCAACCTCGATACTTCATCCGTTGACAAACTCGATAGGAATACGCTAAAAGCTCATCTCACCAACGCTGAGATCACGTTTAGCGATAAAACTTCGACAGTTGCCCTGAAACAGAAACGTTTTAGGTTTCGCGCAGTGCTATTATAGTGGTCTATCGCCTTCTTACGAATAATGCTGTGTTTGTTGTCTGCTTCTTCAGCAGCATCGCGCCATTTAGGATCGTAAGTAGTATGGTGAGCTGGCACTCGTGACCGTAGATTGTGACCGAACACAATCTCGTTGGGAGAACGGCCGTCGAAACGCGGGGTATTGCGTAATTCTAGAATAGCTTCCTGGAAGTTCTCAGAAGTAATATCCTGTGTGGGCAACTTCGCTAGCATAGATTTTATTATGTTAACATTACATTCCGCGTGGCCATTACTGGAAGGAAAATGGGGACTACTTGGTGCCCATTTTACTCCCCAGTGTTCTAGAAAATTTTTAAAATGTTTTGCGGCGAATTGTGGTCCGTTGTCTGTCCGCATGTGAGTTGGAACTCCGAAGTCGGCAAAGAAATGACGGACAACAGCGGCGACCTGCCGTGATGAGGGGTCGTTTCGCCATTGGGCTACTACAGGGTAGCCTGACAACATATCTGTATAAACTAAGTATTTGCGTCCAGCAGTAGTGAATAAATCCGCAGATACCCACTGAAATGGTCTGTCTGGGGGAAGGTCCGTTATTAGTTTCTCCTTAGGTAGGCTGCGTTGGCGCTGTTGGCATTGCTCGCAGCCCCCAACGAGTTTGGCAATGTCCTTATTTATCCCGGGCCAAAAAACGACTTCGCGAGCTCGTTGTTTGGTACGTACTATACCCTGATGTGGGGCGTGTAAACGTTTTAGAACGAGGTTTCGTTTTGATTTCGGGATGACTAATTGTACACCAAATAAAACCAGTCCATTTTCGACGGACATTTCGTGGATAATAGATTTACACTGTTGTGTCAGGCTGGACACAGTATTTTTATTTGTAGGTCCCTGAAGAATTTCACACACAAGGGATTGGTAGTCAGGGTCCACTAATGCTGCAGCCCGGATCTCTTCTATGACAGGGTCATCAGTAGAAGGGATATGGGGCGAGCCACACTGTAAGGTAGTATTTTGCATACTATTTTGATGGGGTTGTAATGCAGAGGAAATTGCAGCCAAAGTTGAGGTGTTATCCATCTCATCCTCGATTACATCCTCTGGATTATCAACTGGGGCACGGCTTAAACCGACGTTTCATACGACAATTCAACGAGCCGCTAGAACTTGGAAACGACTTGCAAACCGGTGACTTCGAAACTGAAAGTATATCTGATACAAACGTTGAAACTGAAGCAAGTAATAACCACTCAGAAGAAACTGAAAGCAATTTACTACGCCGCAGTACACGCTCACGTAAACCCATTGTGCGATTCGATGAACGGGTTTACGAAACAAGATTTTAAATTGAAAAACATTAAAAATCTAAAAGGGGGAGTTGATATGTACTGATACGTACAATATACATGGCTCGCCCCTTATAGGATTATGTACCTAAGATACCGGTACCACTAGATAGGTGGAGGGTTTTCCCTATTGCTATGCTGTACTGATATTACACTGTACTGCTGTACTACACTTTTATATTATACGTGTCTGCCTTATATACTATTGATATTTATATTATTGGCCTGGGGATATTCCGATAGTGCGTGCAGACATACCAATAGCCTGCCGGGGCGTAAACCGAGCTTTGAAATAAAAAAAACAACTTAATATCGCTGCGCGCAACTTAGTATCGTGTGCGCACCGTGTGCGCACAACGTAGTATCTTGTGCGAACAATTTAGTATCGTGTGCCCACAACTTAGTATCTTGTGCGCACAACTTAGTATCTTGTGCGCACAACTTAGTATCTTGTGCGCACAACTTAGTATCGGTGCGCACAACTTAGTATCTTGTGCGCACAACTTAGTATCTTGTGCGCACAACTTAGTATCTTGTGTGCACAACTTAGTATCTTGTGCGAACAACTTAGTATCGTGTGCGCACAACTTAGTATCTTGTGCGCACAACTTAGTATCTTGTGCGCACAACTTAGTATCGTGTGCGCACAACTTAGTATCTTGTGCGCACAACTTAGTATCGTGTGCGCACAACTTAGTATCGTGTGCGCACAACTTAGTATCGTGTGCGCACAACTTAGTATCTTGTGCGCACAACTTAGTATCTTGTGCGCACAACTTAGTATCGTGTGCGCACAACTTAGTATCGTGTGCGCACAACTTAGTATCTTGTGCGAACAACTTAGTATCTTGTGCGCACAACTTAGTATCTTGTGCGAACAACTTAGTATTGTGTGCGCACAACTTACGAAGTGTTTGTACATACAAATGTATGAGTCAAATGCTGATGTAAACGTCTGTTTTAATTATCCTCAAATGTCATATCAATTATTTTACTAACAGTGCTATTTTATATACTTCTGCTATTTGATTTTATTTTGTACTTCCCTTTTAAATTAACATAAATAAATGTCGGCTTGTCCGGATGATGCGCCTCCGTGCGCTCTGATTATTATTATTATTATTGTATCATATGTACACATCGGTGAGGGAGGCAGTTTCCGACACATCGATCTGGGTAGCTGATGCAGACTCAGATCCAGGTCTGCGGACTCCGTCCCAGGTCTGCAGACTCCGTCCCAGGTCTGCGGACTCCGTCCCAGGTCTGCAGACTCCGTCCCAGGTCTGCGGACTCCGTCCCAGGTCTGCGGACTCCGTCCCAGGTCTGCGGACTTAGACCCAGGTCTGCGGACTCCGTCCCAGGTCTGCGAGCTCCGTCCCAGGTCTGCGGACTTAGACTCAGGTTTGCGGACTCCGTCCCAGGTGTGCGGACTCCGTCCCAGGTCTGCGGACTCCGTCCCAGGTCTGCGGACTTAGACCCATGTAAGCGGATTCAATTCCACGTCATTACCCACCAGAAAATGGGACCAGTGGAATTTTTCCAATATAGTTGGGGATACGAGATTACAAATATTAATCTCGCCTCACAACCAACTTTGGGGGGGGGGGGAGCGACACAAGCCCTAAAGCCACAGAGAGAGGTGAGAGGTCAAACCACCTCGGAGGGAGAACAGCTAGTAGAAGCTAGCAGCGGGGGGAAACACTCTCAGGGAGTGCCAAAGTGACAATTAGTGTATTAGCCAATAGCGGGGAGGGAAGCACGTGATTAGAGATAGGAAAGCATCCACTGGGTACAGAGGGCCAAGTAGAGTAAGAGGTGAAATCAATATCCGTGTGTGTTAATCATATATTATTCTGCATTACTGATTTATCGGTCAGTTCATTAGTTACTCAGTTGCAGACCGGTCTTAGTTTATGACCGTCACCGCTACCAACATTAACAATTTAATATCTGTGTATTCTGCTGTCATTTTTATTATTATTATTTGATTTAATTCGCACGAGGCGACAATACAGGGTAAATGTAAATAAAAATGCACGCAAATGCACAATAAAACAGCTGGCTAAAAATATAAAGTATGTGATTAAAATATCATAGAGGTGGCTGAAGAATGCAAGGTGTTAGTTGTCAGTCGCCACTCCGCAGGGGCGGATCCAAGGGGGGGGCTAGGGGGCTCAAGCCCCCTAGCCTATAAATTTCTGGATCCGCGCCTGCCACTCCGTGGACACAATTACTTTGCATGCAAAAACTGTGTACTGAATAGTTCAAATAATATAGAGCATTACCGCACAATGAGCAATACACAATACAATAAATAGCATCATATAATTAACGATTGAAATCTGATCCAAGTTTTAAATATTACAACGGTACATCCCTGTGGTTGTAGTCAATATTATAAATTAATATTATGCAAATTGTATGTATTTAATTCCAAACATATGGAGTAAAATGAACAACATGGTTATTAAAAGTTTTACAAAATAAATAAAATAATATATAAAATATTGTGCTATTAAAAAGTTTTATTTGGTTGTGGGGGGGGGGGGGGGGGGGTCATTGGTTTAGGGTAAGGACCGCAAGAAACATCCCTGTACGGAGGCCCGAACTGGTTGCTGGGATACCCGGGCACATTGTATAGTGCTCCGAGCTGATTGCTGATTGGCCACACAATAAACAGCGACACTCCTCGATTGGCCGCCAACAGTTCCGAGTGGCACATAGTTTATGATGGTAACCGTTGGCTACCAGCTGACCGGCTACCCGACGCCTATAACCAGTTAGATTGACCGGGTTAATAGCTGAGGAGTCGGGGTGGTCAATACTGGAAAGGATTGCGGTCGACGATGCGTATTTACTGATTCCAAACCAGAGTTTCCAATAAAACGCACGTATGCGGTGGATGTGGTCGAGTTCGATTATATTTGGTTCTGTAGCGAAAATGTTGCAGCCGTAAGAAACAGACGGTAGGACGATCGCTAGCCATATTTTCCTTGCTGTGGCAATCGAAACAACGTTAAGTTTTACCTTTATTGCAATTCGCGTACAACAGGCAATCCCCTTGCGATACAGGTGGTCGTAATGGGACCTAGGTCCGTTTTTGGTTGATAGCGTCACACCGAGATATTCGAATGAAGGTTGAAACTCGATGGGGGAACCATTGTATATCAGAACATCGCAATAATATTAAATATTATTTATATAATATTAAATTAATATTATTACATCGAGCAGAGGAAATTGTCACAATTGTAAAATAAATATATAATCAATGAAGGCAACATTATGTTATAATCAATATGGTGTATGGAAAAGAGTATGCTGTCACTCAGAGTACATAAAAAAATAAAACATTGCCGTGTGTACTATGAAATGTTGAAAAAACTTAGGATACGTTCATGCTTATCAGTGAAAGTACCGGATGAGTAATAGCAGCTGCGAATAAAATTGAGTTGAAATGTCTCTAGATGTGTGAGTTGGTCAGGTTGTAATCTCTCTTTCAATGAACGCATACTGTAGCTGTAACTCAGTAATAATGACAGACGTGGCAGTGGGAAAGTACATCTACACGCATCATAGGTCGAGCCGAGACCAACATAGCGGCGGTTACCGGTCATTGTATCATTTAAGCAGACCCCCAGCAGAGCTTGTAAAATTATATTAGGGCAATAGCGAGACCTCAGTATAGTCCCAACACATAGTTGATATGCTATTGTGGATATGGGATGGCAGCCTAAAATGTTGTATACAATGTTGTTGTCA
Source organism: Nemertoderma westbladi (assembly GCA_032718475.1). Taxonomy (NCBI): domain Eukaryota; kingdom Metazoa; phylum Xenacoelomorpha; order Nemertodermatida; family Nemertodermatidae; genus Nemertoderma; species Nemertoderma westbladi. The sequence goes on from JAUCBJ010004179.1 coordinate 25,890, forward strand.
ACGTAGGAACCAATATGCAGGAGACCACGCAATGCCTTGCGGTAGTGAACATCAACCTTCTCAATAGCAACCTTACTGAGTGCCCCTATGTCGAATTTCAGACTGTACGAAATAGATGGGACGGCAATAGTTCGCCACAGATAGGAAATAGTATCAATGTCGATGTTGCGGACTGTCCAACCTTTCCGATGGAACATATCTGAGAGTATCGAGATTGTCTGGATACAGTCTTTATGGAGGTTTGAGTCGGGTGCGGATAATAAATTGAATCCAAGGAAAACAAAACTCATATGTCGTGATATTCATCACTGATTTACGGATTGTGCTATTATCGCTCGGAGTATAAACATTGAGAATCAGAAACTCTATTTTTTTTCCCCGACGGCCTTCGGCCAAACCGACCCAGTGCAACTGCCCAGCAGAACGGTGACGCGTACAAATCTAACCCGGTCGGGATCTTAGGATCCCGTCACAACCCAGGTCTGCGGACTCCGTCCCAGGTCTGCGGACTCCGTCCCAGGTCTGCGGACTCAGACCCAGGTCTGCGGACTCCGTCCCAGGTCTGCGGACTCCGTCCCAGGTCTGCGGACTTAGACCCAGGTCTGCGGATTCCGTCCCAGATCTGCGGACTCCGTCCCAGGTCTGCGGACTCCGTCCCAGGTCTGCGGACTCCGTCCCAGGTCTGCGGACTCCGTCCCAGGTCTGCGGACTCCGTCCCAGGTCTGCGGACTCCGTCCCAGGTCTGCGGACTTAGACCCAGGTCTGCGGATTCCGTCCCAGATCTGCGGACTCCGTCCCAGGTCTGCGGACTCCGTCCCAGGTCTGCGGACTCCGTCCCAGGTCTGCGGACTCCGTCCCAGGTCTGCGGACTCCGTCCCAGGTCTGCGGACTCCGTCCCAGGTCTGCGGACTCCGTCCCAGGTCTGCGGACTCCGTCCTGGGTCTACGGACCTAGACCCAGGTTTGCGGACTCCGTCCCAGACCTGCGGACTCCGTCCCAGGTCTGCGGACTCCGTCCCAGGTCTGCGGACTCCGTCCCAGGTCTGCGGACTCCGTCCCAGGTCTGCGGACTTAGACCCAGGTCTGCGGATTCCGTCCCAGATCTGCGGACTCCGTCCCAGGTCTGCGGACTCCGTCCCAGGTCTGCGGACTCAGACCCAGGTCTGCGGATTCCGTCCCAGATCTGCGGACTCCGTCCCAGGTCTGCGGACTCCGTCCCAGGTCTGCGGACTCCGTCCCAGGTCTGCGGACTCCGTCCCAGGTCTGCGGACTCCGTCCCAGGTCTGCGGACTTAGACCCAGGTCTGCGGATTCCGTCCCAGATCTGCGGACTCCGTCCCAGGTCTGCGGACTCCGTCCCAGGTCTGCGGACTCCGTCCCAGGTCTGCGGACTCCGTCCCAGGTCTGCGGACTCCGTCCCAGGTCTGCGGACTCCGTCCCATGTCTGCGGACTTAGACCCAGGTCTGCGGATTCCGTCCCAGATCTGCGGACTCCGTCCCAGGTCTGCGGACTCCGTCCCAGGTCTGCGGACTCCGTCCCAGGTCTGCGGACTCCGTCCCAGGTCTGCGGACTCCGTCCCAGGTCTGCGGACTTAGACCCAGATCTACGGATTCCGTCCCAGGTCTGCGGACTCCGTCCCAGGTCTGCGGACTCCGTCCCAGGTCTGCGGACTCCGTCCCAGGTCTGCGGACTCCGTCCCAGGTCTGCGGACTTAGACCCAGGTCTGCGGATTCCGTCCCAGATCTGCGGACTCCGTCCCAGGTCTGCGGACTCCGTCCCAGGTATGTGGACTCCGTCCCAGGTCTGCGGACTCCGACCCAGGTCTGCGGACTCCGTCCCAGGTCTGCGGACTCCGTCCCAGGTATGCGGACTCCGTCCCAGATCTGCGGACTTAGACCCAGGTCTGCGGATTCCGTCCCAGATCTGCGGACTCCGTCCCAGGTCTGCGGACTCCGTCCCAGGTCTGCGGACTCCGTCCTAGGTCTGCGGACCTAGACCCAGGTTTGCGGACTCCGTCCCAGGTCTGCGGACTCCGTCCCAGGTCTGCGGACTTAGACCCAGGTCTGCGGACTCCGTCCCAGATCTGCGGACTCCGTCCCAGGTCTGCGGACTCCGTCCCAGGTCTGCGGACTTAGACCCAGGTTAGCGGACTCCGTCCCAGGTCTGCGGACTCCGTCCCAGGTTCTGCGGACTCCGCCCCAGGTCTGCGGACTCCGTCCCAGGTCTGCGGACTCCGTCCCAGGTATGCGGACTCCGTCCCAGATCTGCGGACTCAGACCCACTGTAAATCAACTGTAAATAAGTTTCAAATTCCCCTCTTTTTTAGTTAGTTAATTATAACAAACATGTCGTATGTTAGTGATGGGTATTGTTTGGTGTATATGCGAAATTTGAAATGTTGTTAACTCTGTAAATATAATAAACTTGGAAGTAAAAACATTGTACAAATCGATGAAGTATTTGTACCGATGTACCATTTCATTATTGAATATAATAATCGTTGCTGCCAACTTGTTTATGATTTCTTTGTTTTTATTATTTATTATTTATTATTACATTTTATTTCGAAATAGATATCATTTCAAAAAATACATACATTACATATACCGGTATATAGCACAACAATTATTTTACAATTCGTTACTTGTGTGTAATTTACACCGCAGAAAGCATTTATAGATCTGAGAATATGTTCTAAGATGTCGGATACTTAAAAGAATAGAATTCCTCTAGACATATCAATCATGCCGAACAAACTAATAATGGAAAATCGTCTAATATGGGGAAAGCATTTGAGTCCCAAGCTAACTAACATAGTGCTAGCGCTACAGTCATACTTAAATCCGAATAGACGACGTTCAGTGAAATTGTATGCCACTCTAAGGCGATCAAGTGTTGAGTTACAAAAATATGTCTGCCCAGAAAGAGTTTCAATAAATGGCACTGCAATAACTGATAAACAGGTACAATTTACCTTGTTTACTGCACTTGCTAAAATATCTAAGAAGTATATTAGCACGGACGGATGTCTATATCGTCTGCAAAGTCGCAACTAATAAAATGACCCAAATGTTTATATTTCGTAACCAGTTCTAGAACAACATTATTCAACGTTATTGGTAATTCAGATACAATACTGCGAGTACAACAGTAAAATAATATGCGCATACTAATTTCTAAGTATTAAATGACATGTTGTATATTAATTAATTTTTGCAATACAGAAGGGGATGTCGAAATAATACACTGTCATCAGCGTAAAAACAGTGATTGGTGCAGGCGTGATGTAAGCTGCACCCAACAGTGATTGGTGCAGGCGTGATGTAAGCTGCACCCAACAGTGATTGGTGCAGGCGTGATGTAAGCTGCACCCAACAGTGATTGGTGCAGGCGTGATGTAAGCTGCACCCAACAGTGATTGGTGCAGGCGTGATGTAAGCTGCACCCAACAGTGATTGGTGCAGGCGTGATGTAAGCTGCACCCAATACCTGTGTAAGTTAGTGATTGGTGCAGGCGTGATGTAAGCTGCACCCAATACCTGTGTAAGTTAGTGATTGGTGCAGGCGTGATGTAAGCTGCACCCAATACCTGTGTAAGTTAGTGATTGGTGCAGGCGTGATGTAAGCTGCACCCAATACCTGTGTAAGTTAGTGATTGGTGCAGGCGTGATGTAAGCTGCACCCAATACCTGTGTAAGTTAAGTTAATGCACAACTCAAAATCGTTGGTGTAGACATTAAAGAAATGGCGACTTAGAATTCCACCTTGCCTAACACCATTAGAATATGAAAATGAAGCTGATATATAACCATCCCATAAAACTCAGACAATTTGATTTACACACCAGAAACATATTATTAACGGGGTGGTTATGTTTGAGCTAGGCTAACTATAACTCCACTATGCATAATTTATCATCATTAATATTTCTTATGAACACCATTATTATTATTATTTATTTCGTACACTGGCATGCAGCCAGGAACAGAGTAAGTAAAGAGCAGAGAGAAGAGACAAAAAGCACAAAATAATACATAGATTATTATACAGAGAAGGCAATAATACACGGTAAACAGATATAGTGTCATCATAATCTACACAAAAATATGGAAATACAATTAATTAATTAGTACGTAGTGACATGCACCAATAAATCTGACATTTCTGATTTTGAAAAATCCGGAAGTTCAAAAGTGTCGAACTTCAAACAATTTACGAGTTCCCTAGCACAATCAACTCGCCAATTTTCTGATTCTTCTACATAAATATATCGTAAAGAATTAATCTCCTCATTGGTTAAATTGTTTAAATTCGGTTGCTTTAATTCATATAAATTACGTCTCAAATTGAGACCAATACGGTTTCTGCAGTCAAAAATTGTCAAATACGATAGAAATTGAATCGGATACTGAGCTATACACAGATTTAATGAAATTCAGCAACCGTTTACAAATCATTACTCGTGGATGGGAAAATTGTACAAGGCGTTCTACAATAAATCTATGACTGTTAAAAGGTAATCCCCATATAATACGAATATTATTGTTCCAAGCTGTAATAATTTTAGACTACACCCAAACTACACTCCCATAAAAAGTAGTGGCGTAAATTCTTTGAATATTTGAAATACACGAAGGTGATGCGAATGAAATTTCCTGTCTTAAATTTCTAAGCTTACCAATAAAAGCTCCCCGTTTAAAGAATTAAGTCCTTATCTAATTTACACCTATAGTCTAGTGTGATACCTAAATGCTGTGCTTGTTGAACCCACTGTAGACTAATATTATCTTCCACTATGTTACACAGTGGTGGACTCCAATTAAAACTAAATGGTATACATTTTGATTTACATTTTGCCTGATTTACATCAACACTGAGTTTCAATTTAATTTCAGCACAAAAATTGGAGCATATCATTATCATAAATTGTAAACCAGTCACTTTATTTACCAATTACAATTTCAATTAAAGATTTAACAATTATGCATAACAATTAAGTATTTTAAAGACAACTCACCTCTACGACAACTCAACTCACCTCCAATTCCCCTTCGAATAATTAAATATGAAATATTTGTTTATAGATTTGTCAATGTCAAAATCAGGCAACTTGCAATCCGATTGATGGTTATTGCGACTGTAGGGCTGGCTGGCGGGGGACTCAATGCGAGGAAACGTGTCCCGCTGGTAGATATGGACCTTATTGTAACGGAATCTGTAGTTGTCCTGACAACCTCACATGCAACAGGTTCGACGGATCTTGTCTCTGTCCGCCCGGAAAACAAGGACTCCAATGCGCGGATGAATGCGACCCTGGGAGATACGGGAGGATGTGTGCATCCGTGTGCCAATGCAGCAGCACTGCTGACTGCGACACAGTTAACGGGCAATGTAGGTAAGTGATAACTGGAGGAGAAGGGTTTATTGCGAGGTTAGAGGATGATTTTATGCGCAATTGCGCCCAACTTTCAAAACTGCGGACAGTATAGCCCATACCATCATAAACGTAAACGTTGCCAGAACTACAACAAACTATAACACTAGATATAATCCGAATTGTAACCATCAAAAACCATTGGTTGGTGCAAGTTCGTAGTCTTGCATCCCAGCGATCAGTGAAGACATGCAAAAAAATAAAAAAATTAAAAGTGCCTCAAAGTCTACAAAGTGTACTTTTAATTATTTCGTTAGGTGTAAACCTGGATGGACAGGTGAAAATTGCCAAGAGAAATGTGAACCCGGTTACTATGGAAACAACTGTGAGAAGCAATGCCGCTGCGCTAACGGAGTTTGTAATAGACTTAATGGGGAGTGCCGTTGCAACGTGGGCTACAGGGGGGTTCACTGCGATCAGAGATGTCCTACGGGACAGTTTGGGGCGGGCTGCGCCGGGGTGTGTACCTGCAGCGATCGGGGTGAATGCGATCCGGTTACGGGGTTCTGTGAATGCGAGGCTGGCTGGACTGGTGGGAAATGCGACGAGAGATGTCCCGAGGGAACCTTCGGAAAGAATTGCGAAGGAGGTGGGTTAATCAATCACATCGAATCTGGAATAAGTTGTTCTTTTCAGTTAACTTTGTGGGATGCTATTATGGCGCTCTTAAGGGATACGTTTTTATTTTGGTTCTGTTACAACAGAACGGTATCAGCCTCATCATGTAGGTCTATAAATATAAAATCTAGTTATAAAAGCTGTAAAATCCAACGTAGAGAAAATACAATTTATTGATTGTATTTTGGTTTGTTTATTTTATTTCTTCCGCATATTTAGGTTGTGAATGCAAGAATGGGGGAAGGTGTACAGGAAGTAGTGGAGAATGTATGTGCCGAGCAGGTTACCAAGGCAATATGTGTCAGCTCGAGTGCGACCCTGGTATCTACGGCATTGGTTGCTCACTTCAGTGCAACTGTCAGAATGGTGGCTACTGCCACCACGAAACGGGTAAGTTAAATTGTCAGAATGGTGGCTACTGCCATCACGAAACGGGTAAGTTAAATTGTCAGATTGGTGGCTACTGCCACCACGAAACGGGTAAGTTAAATTGTCAGATTGGTGGCTACTGCCACCACGAAACGGGTAAGTTAAATTGTCAGAATGGTGGCTACTGCCACCACGAAACGGGTAAGTTAAATTGTCAGAATGGTGGCTACTGCCACCACGAAACGGGTAAGTTAAATTGTCAGATTGGTGGCTACTGCCACCACGAAACGGGTAAGATAAATTGTCAGAATGGTGGCTACTGCCACCACGAAACGGGTAAGTTATATTGTCAGAGTGGTGGCTACTGCCACCACTCTCACCACTCTGCCACCACATTCAGTTAGTGTAACAAGCAGTACATCATTTATATATCGTATGTATCTATAGGGCCTAATTGCCATCGTTATAATACTGTCATCAACTCAGGCTAAGCTCAATTATATTGTAAAGTCTTAGTAGGTTTTGTATATCTGGGACGTGCGATTAAACTAACAAAACCAGAAAACTGAACCAAGGTCCCAGCCGGGTACCAACGGCTGTTGGGTAGACTTAATGGAAGATTTAACAAACTTTCATAGGAGGCTTGTACATGTACATTATATTGGTTGCTCCGATGTTTGTGGGGCGAGCCACGAAGTTGGCGGAGCCTTAGCGAATTGACACTGTTAGGGGGTGGGTCAATTTATGCAAATAGTTGTCGTCGTCGTCGTCGTCGTTGTCGTCGTCGTCGTCGTCGTCGTCGTCGTCGTCGTCGTCGTCGTTACGATTTTGACATGCTAATAACTTTGTCGGATTTAAAGCTGCCAAGTTGAAAATTTGTAGGTATCAATATGAGCTAAAGTTGAGATTTTTGAGAGACTTTCAGACACCATCAGTGCAATGGTCTCCCGCTAGAGGGCCACATGTCTAAACATTAAATGCCCTCCCATTTATTTTCTTTTAATCCGTTTAAGCTGAAACTTGGCAGATATGTATTAGACCATTAGCTGTGACTTTCAAAGGAGGCGAATCCATCTGCAGTTCTCCAGTCTGCCGCTAGAGGGCCAAATGTCTGAATGTGAAATCGTTGTCGTCGTTATGATATTGACATGCTTATAACTTTGTCGAATTTAAAGCTGCCAAGTTGAAAATTTGTTTTGTTGAAAATCAGTTCAACAGTCACCCGCTATAGGACTACTTTATGCCTGAAAGTGAATAGATTCTCCCGTCTCATTGATTTTAATCAGTTTAAGCTGAATCTTGCCATATATTCTGGACCACATGCTGCGTCTTTGTGGGGGGGGGGGGGGGGGGGGAGATTTAATCGGTCTGCCGCTATACGACGAAATTTCTGAAAGTGAGATCCGTCTCTCATTTCGTTATCTGTTATTCAAGATGAAACTTGGCCGATGTACGTATGTACTATTCATCCATAGGCTGTGTCTTTGTGGGGTTGGAGACCCTAATCCATCTTCAGTTCTCACTATACCGCTAGAGTCAGAAATGTCTGAATAGAAATGAAAGAGTTAAAAAGTGATTAGGCGAAATCTGCTTAAAATTTGCTAATACAGTAATACTTTCGAATTAGTACTTAAATTAAATTTAAGTCACGTGCTGCGCGAAGGCCCCACTTTGTGTATATTAGGCTAACTGAGAATGTATTTGGTATAAATAATTAGTGTTCTTTATTTTATTTATCTAATACAGAAAGCCCCCTCCGCAGAATCTCTTTGGGGCCGTTTCCCAAGTTGCGGATATGGATAACAATTCACACATCGCAGTAATTGTGATTATTATTTGTTTGCCTAGGCGAATGTGTATTACATTACATTAAATGGGAGGCAGTTTTTCGTTTAAAAGAGGGCTTTAAACGAACCTGTCTAAAACAAACTCCAAGAAACAGATGGGATTGGAAGATGAAAACCAAGAATGACTTGCATCAACCAAAAAACTGCCTCCCATTTAATGTAATACACATTCGCCTAGGCAAACAAATCATAATCACAACTACTGCGATGTGTGAAATGTTATCCTTATCTGTAACCTGGGAAACGGCCCAAAAGAACAGTTTATTCTGCGGAGGCCTTTCTGTATTAGATAAATAAAGTACACTCAATACACTCACACAAAAAAACACTAATTACAGTATTTATACCAAATACATTCTCAGTTAGCCTAATAAAAACATTGCAGCAACCAATATAATGTACTGTACAAGCCTCCTATGAAAGTAAATTCGTTCTAGTAAATAAGTTGCCTTCCTTGAAAGTTTTCAGTGAAAATCGACTAAATCAGCCCAAGATTTACTTATTATTATGTACTTTTTCTTTTATCCGAGTGAGTCTTTTACGTAATTCAACCTAGTGCATTCCAATCATTCCAATCTCTTAAATATTGAATTAATCACGCTTTCCAATCTCATTACTGGGTAGTTTGTTGTACAATATTGGAATATAATGTGAATCAATATGTAATGTGCGGACAACAATTTCCATTTTATTTTATCAAGGTGATTGTGATTGCGCACCTGGTAAAACTGGTCCAACTTGCAATGAAAATTGTCCGCCCGGCAAATTTGGGAAATTCTGTGCGATGGTTTGCCGATGTGGGGACCACGGTGTCTGTTCTCCTATTACAGGTGAGAGTTCACATTCCGTTTGTTTCGTTAACTAAGAGTATTACTGTCTTTTGTAGTAACTACCCGACTTGTGATGAAGCTTTGTTCGATTTAGTATAATAAGTTTATTTATTTAATTTGTTTAATATTTTTATAACTAACTCATCGTTCACAATTGATTTATTTTGTTTGGCTCATATATCTACTTTATCTCCCGTAATATATATATTTATTATTCTACATTCACACTGTATATATATTCATTCAAATAAATGTAAAAAAGGGGGTCCGTTACATCGGACCTCATTTTTACAACTTTGTAGTTTTCATCATAGTTCATAGTATACGTTTTAATACGTTTTTATAAACATTTTAATATTGTAAATATTTATTGTAGAACTGTGGGGCGAGCCACGAAGTGAGTGAGCCTTAGCGTAGGGGTACCATTAATCAACCTGTGGGGCGAGCCACGAAGTGAGTGAGCCTTAGCGTAGTGGTACCATTAATCAACCTGTGGGGCGAGCCACGAAGTGAGTGAGCCTTAGCGTAGTGGTACCATTAATCAACCTGTGGGGCGAGCCACGAAGTGAGTGAGCCTTAGCGTAGTGGTACCATTAATCAACCTGTCGTTCTGTCGTTCTTGTTCAATTTTAAACGTTAATAACTCGGCCAATCTTCGACGAAATCTATCCAAACTTGGTACACATGTTGTTTGGCAAAAGTTTAGAAATTTTCCAAGTTGAATTTTCGTGTGGCCTTCGAGAAGCTAAGATAATAGCAGTTAATTAGTTAATTAAATTGATTACGGTAAAAACAGCACTTTCAACCTGCCTGTTAAAGGAAATTAATTCTTTTACAGTATAAGACTTCAATACTTATACTTCAAAATTATACAGATGTAATCCACATACCCCATTCTATTATAGTTTTTAATTAGTTCAAGTGATTTGCTTTAATAAATGTGTCTTTAATTGATCTAAACGTAATTAAACGGCCCAATTATTGAGTACAAATTTAATCCTTCCCATTATTGGTCAAGTCTCTGCTGGTGTGGAGCTAGCTGGCTGGGAGTTGTGGCTGTAAACTAACCAGAGAGGAATTGTAATAGGCAACCAGTATTGCTATTCCAGCCCAGACAGCATTCTTTAAATCCCACATCCCACCATCATTCCTGTATTCCAATTCCTATTGACTCTACTATAAATGTTGTATTGCTATCTCAGGTAAATGACAGATATAATAACATAAATACTATCCATGGCATGGCTGTTGTGTAGGCTTATATATGAAATAGTTTATTCCACAATGTATTTGTCTGGTTATTTTTTAATTGAATTTTTGTAAAGTAGTAAAATTAATGTTCTTAAAAATAATTTTATTATTTTATATGTAATCAAGGAAATTAGCTACAATTTTTCGCTGCAGCTTTAAGAGGGTACATTGATTTAATATTATTTAAATACCCATATTACTACATCGGCATACGATGCGTTGGCGTTGTATCACACATCTCCACATAGATGTATCAGCAGTTACTCGCACAGTTTCGAAACTTCGCATAGTTATAACTGTATAAAGGTCGTCAGTCTGCGTTTAGGAAAAATATTTTATGACAACACAGGACGAGCGACGAGCGCAACGAGGCATATAATGAAGACGAGTACTGCGTAGACTATATTCCTATAAACCATACCTGGCTGCGCCTATTGAACGCATCGGCAGTTATAAAGATCGTCAGTCTGCGTTTAGGAAATATATTTAAATACAAAACAGGACGAGCACAACGAGGCTTGTAAAGAAGACGAGTACTGCGTTGACTATATTATTATATAAACCACCTGGCTTCACACATTGATCGCATCCCTAGTTATTATTATTATAAAGATCGCCCTAGCCTGCGTTTAAGAAATATATTTAAATTCAAAACAGGACGAACGCAACGAGGCTTATAATGAAAACGAGTACTGCGTTTATTATATTCCTATAAACCACCTGGCTTTACATATTGAACGTGCGATTGGAAATAAGTTCGTGCTACCCTTCCGTGGGTGGTAGATGTCGCGGTTATGTATTGGTGGGTGGGAAGGGTGGGTGGGGGGGGGGGGGGTGCAGATTAAAAGGGCTGAACACGTACTGTACCCCTTTATTTAATTGATTGGTGGTGTGGGTAAATTTCTCAAATACTGATTTTGTGATACAGTCGCTCAGTTTTAATTTGTATCTCATAACTGGGCCTCGTGCTGCGCGAAGGCCCCACGAACGTGTCGTTCTGTCGTTCTTGTTCAATTTTAAACGTTAATAACTCGGCCAATCTTCGATGAAATCTATCCAAACTTGGTACACATGTTGTTTGGCAAAAGTTTAGAAATTTTCCAAGTTGAATTTCCGTGTGGCCGTCGAGAAGCTAAGATAATAGCAGTTAATTAGTTAATTAAGTTGATTACGGTATTTTTTTGCGGTGTTCAATTTTGAACGTTAATAACTCGATCAATCCTCGATGAAATGTAACCAAACTTGGTACACAAATAGTCTGTCAAAAGTTTAGAAATTTTCCAAGTTGAATTTGCTTGGGGCCTTCGTGCAGCACCAGTGTAACTGTCTTACAGTTATAATAAATTATTTATCCAAAATTATAACGCTTGACATCAGCAGGTTGCTAGGAGACTAAATCAGCTGGGTTTCTAGCAAATTACGAAATTACAGTAATACCATTGTGGCCTGTCTGCCTGTACCGGTACTATACTCAATGTCAATCCCTGAATTAGGAATCCTGCATTCAGACAATACAGCAATACTGCAATACCATACTGTATTCGGTGTTTTACAGTACTGGCTGACTGGTACCGCGGTACCGGTGCAGTGATTATAGATCACGTATACTGGTACCGGTAGCCTACAGGACAGGCCTAATTCTGTAGGCCCTAATTAGCCATGCTGCCATGCTATGCACTGCAGTACGGAATCCGGAGTGCTGAACTGCGGTCCTGAATTAGATTAGAGGGTCCGTTGGCGCCGTACTGCCCTACTACTGTCAGTGTCAGACTCCAGACTGGAATCCATACACTTTGCGCCGGATTAATCCGGCGCACTTTGCAATAAAAGCGCGCCAATGTGGCGCGTGGCGCGCTCGAAAATCGTAAAGAGCGCCGACTTTGGCGCGTGGCGCGCTCGAAAATCGTAAAGCGCGCCGGCTTTGGCCCGTGGCGCTCCCAAAAATAAAAACCGGCGCTGATTTGTTAGTTTACAGGTTTAACAATTAGGCAGTTAGGCTATGGAAGTTGGAAGTGCCTTGAAAATTGCATTAGCTGTTTAAAAATTTCGGCTTGCTTCGCTCGCCTTTCTTTTTCTGTTGTATGGTTCAGTGGTTACTAACCACTGAACCATACAACAGAAAAAGAAAGTATACAACAGTTGCCTAACCACTGGTTAGGCAACTGTTGTATAGGGCAGCAGGGACTGGTACAGCAGTACTGACTGACTGACATTGACAGATTGGTTACACTTCCTCAAAATTGAATTTGCATTGGCATGGCGCTCTTCAAAATTGTTTCAATGTGTGGCGCGCTTAAAAATTTAGTTGGCGCGGGGTTTTTTCGAAATTGCATCGGCGTGCTTAAAAATTTAGTTGGTGCAGGGTTTTTCTTCGAAATGGCATCGGCGCGCGGCGCGCATAAAAATTGGTCAGCGCGCTATCCGGCGCACTTTTTGGATGGATTCCATACAGGGTCAGACTGTAGAACCGGACTGGTAGCAACTGCCAACTACAGAACTACCGGTACGGTACCGGTACTGAACTACGGCAGAAAATGAATTTCTTCGTTTGCGGTTTCTACTCTTGTTAACGGTTAAATATATTAATTAAAGACTATGTATTGGTACGACCGACGGCACCGGCAACTGGTATAATCAGATGTAGATGTACATACCAATCTGCCAATACAACAATAGCAATAGGCCTACCCCTACCAACCATCCATCGACTCAGCAACTGCAACAATGGAAGTTATGCGGACTAACCAGCTGACCGGCATTCTAAGATCAGGCACCCACTACCAGAGTCTACCCAGCTGCCCAGAAAAGTGTTGGAATTGAAATCAAACAACTCACCACCAAGGCCGCCTCTGTCTGTTGACCTCGACTTTCGGTATCGCTGCCGCTATGGGCAAACTGGACTAACCGTAACCAAGGCAGCAAGGATGAAATAATCCGGTTTTTGAATCTCACTCTGCCATCACCCAGTGCCCGGCGGTGTTGAAATTGACACGCATTGTACAAGCAGTAGGCCTATTGCTCCGAGTTTCTGGCTGGTCGGGTGCAACTGCTGCATCTACATTGCCACACTATAACTCGGGCTCATGAGGAATAGACCAGATACAATCCACATTATCCCAGGCAGGTTGCCAAAGAAAATAAGTAGTAGAAAGGAGACCATTATTATACCCCATCAAAGTGTTGTAGCTAGGCCTCCAGCCACACTACCAATAATTCCCTCAGGCACCCCCCCACCCCCCCCCCCCCCCTGCCCCCATGATAAGGCATCATAATATCATATAAAGTTCTTAGAAAGCCAGCTTATTACTTAGGCCTATATTATATAATCTCTCAACCAGTTTAATAGTCTGTAATGTAATGCAATGAAATGGAGCCCAATTGACCACTGCAGGAGGGGGGTGCCCACTGGCTCCTGCCTTGGTTTCTGTGCTTTGATTAGACGACGTCGCTGTGCCTTGCCTGTCAAGCAGGGTTCAATATATACCAATGAAAGATACCATAAATAAGATAGGCACTCTGACTCTGATGTAATATAATAAATTATGTAATTTTTCTGGGCACACTGACCAACGTGATTGGATATTGCGTACCTTGTCTTGCCGAGTCACAACTAAATAACCTGTGGGTGGCTATGTATTTTAATTCAATATTATTATTAATACCATGAAAATTACTTTGAAATGTAATTAATTAGAACATTAATTTTTTTCAACAAAAAAAGTTTTTTTTTGACTTTCAACAAATAAAAAAAGTGTACTTAATAATGTACCGGTACCATAATTAGTTCAATTTCAAAATGTGGCAGTTTATAAAATAATGTACCATGGTGTGGGGTGGGGGATTGTTTCACGAAGCGACATTTAACTAAATGGAAATCGCCGATTTGTAAATAAGGTATTTAAAAAACGGAAGCACATTTAAATTTTACGTCCCTTAATTTAAATGACATGAAGGGGTAAAATTGAAATTTGCCTACTGTCATTTTGCAATACTTTTATGTTTATCAATACATGTTATGATTCCATGGTAGTATAGTACTAGTTTTTAAGAATAAGTTAACTGTTCTTAATAGAAATATTATTAAATTTACTGAAAAGCCATGACAGCATGACGACCAGACCAGTTGCAGACCATAAATGCCGTATATATTATTATGTTAATGAGTTTAAATGACACATCATTACGTAAATGATTTAAAGCTAAATGACAGGGGGATAAATGACACGCGAATAGCAGTTTCTTGAAACATAAAAACTTTCTGTTATAATTAAAGTATTATTTTTAATCTTTCCAATTAAGCCAAATTAAATGACCGTATGTAAAACAGTCCCCTCAGTTTAATTATAATATTAATTTAATTTATTAATTCAATTTCATTTGTAATTTCAGTAACTTACTTTATAACAGCGTTTGAATAACAGCATTTATACAGCGTTTGAATATTTGAGCCAATCATAGGTGCCAGATACAGTGACCACAGTACGCGCGTGACCTGAGACCCCAATGGAAGGTTCAGAGTACTGGCCAAAACATTTTCGCATCAAATTGTACCGTAAAATGTTACTGCATATCAGCAAAGTCACCTACCGGTATTTGATCAGCAAAAGATTAGGTCTGACTGCGTGATTTGGGTCTGATCATATTTTCCTTTGCATGCATAAGAAGCCCTTCAATGGTCACTATCCGCTACATTGATCTAATCCATATCGTCAGTAATCTATATCGTTATAAGATTTATTTTGATTTGGTGCGATTTGGGTAATTTTAGTTTTTTTGGGGTAAACTATGGTATTAATAACTTCCAGTAAAATGCCTACGTTAAGAACATTGCTAGAAATGTCAATCATCTATAGCCTACAAACTAAGGGTAACTGTTAGCCAGTTACTGTACATGGGCAGATGGGTATACTAAGTACAGGAGTACGGTACTTGGATATTCCTGTATTCACAATACTCAACTATATGAAGATAGGGTACGTTTTGACTAAAATACGGCATCTGATGTAACATTTTGACTAGGCCTATCTGTCAAAAGAACCTCCACTATATATGCCCTACATGTAGGCCTACCATACCTGCACCGGTGCTCACTACAGACTGTGGAGGTAGCTACCGGCAAGAGGTGTTTGGTATATAGTTTTAGTCAGTAATGGCATACAGCAACTACTGACTTTGTGATTTCATCAAGTTCATCAAACCAGGCTGATGAATCAGCTGTATTAATAATTGCAGCTGGATTGGATAAATTATTAATTAATTTGGGAAACTTTACTAATTAGTAAAATCGTTAATTAGTTCGATTCAAAAGATTTTAGAATAATTATCATTTGTAAAATAGTAAACCGCTTTGATACACCTTGTGAATAAGGATTTGGGGGACGGGGGGGCAAAGCCCCCCCCCGCCAGTTAGGTAATTAAGTAATTAGTTAATTACTAATTAACGGTAGGAGATACGGCATCGGCGCCCGAGACTTTTTGTGTAGAATAAAATTCCGAACAACTTTGTGATGTTACGTTTTTTCATAGCTCTTAGTGTTTTCGAGTTCCGACGTTAATTAGTTTTCGGCTATAGTACTAATTAACAGTGATAGGAGGGCCATAGCGATGACTGAACTTTTTTTAGATCTTACCGAGATGAACAAAAAAAAAACACCGTTGCTAGGGGAAAAACCAAATACTTTTCGAGAAAAATCAATTAGAAATCTTTAATCGCTAATTACTAATTAATTAATTAACAGATTTTTGCCAAATATTTCTCTGCTGTGCGCGCTCGGGCCATCTATAAGATCGCGCAAACAGAATCGTTCTAGCTTTCGCCGTTCTCCTGGAAAAATCCTTTAAAAAACCACCTAAAAAAGATCAAAGCAAAGTGCCTACTTCTGACCACTGGCGATATAATGCTATCTTATGAGGTTTTACTTTGGTGTTTATGTTGGTTTGCTAAGTTCTGTTAAAAAGGCTGCATTATTTATTCCTCATAAGACTCTGTCGAGCCTTTGGCTCTCCAGTGGCAGCCTATTGCTCAAGGCTGATTAAAGGCTGCTTGGGAAGGCCTATAGATGATGTTGTAGCTCTAGCCAATCAGGGAGCTAAATGCCAGTTTTTTTTCTTTCTTCATGTCCAACAAAATTCTGGTGATAAATTGAGACAGGAAAGAAGCTAAGAGCTTCTTAATTATTTAAATATTGTTCAAACCAGAAGTATGTTGTTACTATGTTAGTGCACATGTTGCGTTAAAAGACTGAGGTCTTTAAAATTCCTGAGTGTTTAAAGCTCATCTATCCCATCATAGTAGACATGTACCGTACAACAAGAGTCCCACAAGAAATGAAAACAAATAAGTTGGTGCCAGTTCCCAAGAAGGGCAACCTAACACTCTATGGTTCTTTTCGGGGAATCTCATTGATCTCGATTGCTGCAAAGCTATACAGTAGAATTATATTAAATCGCATCAGGGATCCCATTGAGAGACTGCTCCGTGGAAATCAGAATGGGTTCCGTCAAGGTCGTGGGACCATGGAGCCCATTTTGGCACTTAGAAGGATAATTGAAGAGTTATCATAAAAGAAAGACAGGCATCTGGCTGTTATCTTTGTTGACGTCTTCAAGGCCTTTGATTCAGTCTCTCGCTTACGTATGTTTAGCATACTTTCATTATATGGGATTCCTGATGAAATTATTGCAGCAATCAGATCAGTATTCGATGGTTCGACAACATTTGTGTCTACTGTTGACGGTCACACAGAACCATTTGAAGTGTTATGGGGCGTCCTCCGGGGAGACACACTTGCACCATTCTTGTTCATAATTGTTGTTGACTATGTTCTACGCATGTCCTTAGATCATCATAATGGTGATGGGGTGATGATAACTCCACCTACTGGCTCCAGAAGTCGAGGAAATCCTGCAAAGTACCTAACTGATCTAGACATTGCTGATGACTTAGGAGTACTCTCAGAATCACTAGAGGGAGCCCAACGGCTCCTCAGCTCATTAGAACATGCTGCTTTTAGTGTTGGTCTTTTTATTAGCTCCAGAAAGACCAAAATTTTGACAGTTAACTTTGAAAATCCTCAGCAAGTCTCTGATCGGATGAGCATAAGCTCAAAAGATGGTATGCTTGAGCATGTGGATGACTTCTGTTACCTGGGATCATGGATCCGGAAGTCAGGTGAGGACCTTCGAATACGTAAGGGAAAGGCATGGGCGCCTTGAATAGGCTTTCCAAGATTTGGAAGTCACCGAGAATTAATCGGAAACTTAAGGTCCGGTTATTTAGAGCAGCAGTAGTTCCAGTACTCCTCTATGAGAGCCCATGCTGGGCTCTAACTGCTGAGGACACCAAATCTATGGACGGCACATTCACAAGAATGCTACGCCGGGTTCATTGTGTCAAGTTTAATGCACACATTTCCAACCAGACACTATATAACATTGGAGGTGTCTCATTGGTTCCCCCAAGCTTGACACTAGAACAAAATCGCCTCCGCTTTGCAGGACATTGCTTTCGCCGTGAGGACCAGCCAGTGCATAATCTTGTACTTTGGCAGCCTCATGGAGTGAATAAGCATGGTGGACAGCCCATGACTTTCTTGAGACGCATCTTAAAGGACACTGGCCTTGAAGATGCGGATGATCTAGCAAATGTCATGACTGATAGGGAGTTGTGGCGGTGCAATTTTGTCGATAAGCCGGCACAGCATTCTTAAAAATGCAGCTGCAATGCAGCATGCCGATTCTAGTAGTGCGTTATGGTTTGGCAATATGCCTATGGGTAAGTGTGCTGCGAAGTGCACATGGTTTGGTTTTATATCTAAATAACTCTGTGTAAGTAAGACACATGTTTATGTTTGTATGTTAAACCTGAGCAAAATTTTTTATCTAATTAATAACAGACGGGAGAGGGGAGAGGGGGGGGGGGGGGGGTTGGGGCAAGACGCAAGGATTTGGTTTATTACCGTATTTATTTATACAGTAAATTTTCTACTTAAACATAAAACTTGTTCCGACTAGTTTTATTAATTATAATTTTTAATTAAGTAAAGAGTAAAGACCAGTAATAAAAACATGGAAGAGGAATTTAATGTGGCAGAATTCAGTGCAGCCCTTAGAAACCGTATCGCAGGAATGAACAGAGAGGAATCAATGGTAATATACGATCAACAGGCGAATGGTTGGGATAAAATGATGAGCGCATTAGGAGATAATTATATACCGGGGCTGCAATGTGCCAACTTCGTGTTAGAATCGATATCGGCGAGAAATTGGGAACCAAAAGTAATCGATATCGGGTGTGGAACCGGAGTAATCGGAGAAATTCTACAGCGGAAGTCGGGGTTCCGGGGTAAACTCCACGCGATGGAGGGGAGCGAAGGGATGATGAGTAAAACCCGAGAGAAACCTATTTATTCGAGGTACTTCCAACAGCTGTTTAACAAGACTAATTGCGGTTTCCCTGACAACTCGTACGACATTGCAGTTCTAGTTTCGGTTTATGGTTACGGAGGTATCGATTGGAAGTATCTCCCGGAGATTATCCGAATAGTAAAGCCTTCCGGGTTGGTTGCAATCGCTTCGAATACCGACCGGATATTCCAGGATAGTTCCCAGGGGACACTCGAATCCCATCTATATAAACACATCGATAACGGTAATTGGAAGCTGTTACAGTGCGTACAGGCTAATGATAAACCAATTATCAGCCATCTGTTTGAAGTCAATGTGGATAAACCGTCGCTGGATGGCGTACCAGATATGGATTGCGAGGATCTGCCGTTTCAGAAACCGAAAACTTGTGCCTGGAAAAAGATCTGAGAATTTAATTGTATAACCAGCGTAAATAATATAATCATTCATGTTTATCGATTTTGTGAAGGGTATTCTCCAGCTTATGTTATGGGAAAGTTTATAAAGAAATAAAGTTCTCTCGGCCCCCCACAATAATTTTTCAAAATGTTATAATCACAAAATATTAGCTGTGGGGTTGATTTCGGGTTTCGGGGGTATTATTACCCGAAATCTATTCTTTTATATTTATAAACCTGTAAAGGTACTGTTCTGAAATTGCTGGATGAAATTCTGTTCTGAATGTTCTTTAACAATTGTAGTAAAAAATACTTCATGTTTTGAAAATCAGGGAGGTTTCAGTATGTTTGTGCTATATTTATTTTGGCGATAACATGGTGATGGTAGTATGCGTGATCAGCTAACAAGCATTAATAGGCGCCTCTATTGGCCATGGGAATCTATAATATTAATTTATACCAATAAAAGTAATATAAATAAAATACTAGAAATCCTTGGATTAGAAAAACTTGTTCGGGAACTATTTTTTTTATATACTGTAATAGGGAACATTTTCTAGATCATTACAACATATCAAATCTATGGATAATTTTTTAACATTTTATAAAATGTCCTACAATTAAAATAATGTTTTGAACTTATTTACAATAATAGCAACAATTAGCTATAACGTATGATTTTAAACATTTAAATAGTTCTAGAATAAAAAAATTAATTCTAGAACTTTTTAAATAATAATAATAACAGTCAACAGTTCACATTTGGAGAAAATTTTTAACACAAAGAACTAGCGAGTCTTTCTAGAGTCTTTCCAAGTATAAATAACATTAGATCAATAGAAAGGAAATACACCAAAAAAATTATTTTATCTTATTGTCAGATAAAATTGTCTTAGATTTTATTACTGTACGTGTACATGTGTTGGAAGGGCATCGAAGTAGAACAGGTTTGCATTATTATGCAAGCAATTTGAGCAACATCCATATCCATGCACACACTCAAAAAGTTATTGCAACTTTAGTATCTACAAGCCTTCCCTGGTTGTGGTTACTCCAAAACGGAACTCAATATCCAATATTAGCTTATGTAGTGAAGCGGCTCTCTAGTTACGTAGTAAATATTCGATAACACTATTATTTATCATTGAGTAAGTTTATATAACATGAATTCGTGTTTTATATCAATATGTCATAATACCACAATGCACAAAGCGGGGGTGGTAATACAGTTTCCGGTATTACGGGTGCAGGTTGAGGCTTCCTAGCTGGGATCTTTGAGGGAAAATAACTGTAGTCGTCTTTCATATATACAGTATATCACCTACATCGTAACAACTAAAGGCTCATCATCCGGGAAAGGATATAAGCAACACTGAGGAAAACACTTTGGCTTAACCAAACAGCTTAAATGTAAATTACAAGTAGCTCAGAATAAAGTTGTACGATTTATTAAAGACTACAAACCTAGGCACCACCTAACTCCAGATGACTTTTCTGAATCTGGACTACTTAACTTAGATAGTAGAGTTAAGCAGCTACGCCTTAACCATGTGCATAAAGTGTATAATGGTAAATGTCCCAATTACCTAAAACAAAAATTCAACAGAGTACGTGATACACACTCTTATAGTACCAGAGCTAGTGCTTCAAACTTCTACCTCCCGAATTGTAAATCCTTTGAATCTGATACTTTCTTTTTTAACGGCATTAAAAATTGGAACGCTCTGCCTAATGAAATTAAAAACCTAAATAATCAACATTCTTTTAAATCTGCAATTAAATCTCACCTCCGTGTGCAATGTAAAAATAGGTACAATAGTCATACAGTAAGTTATTAGTTTATTTATTATTTACTATTTATACTGTAATTACGTTTTATAATAAATTGTTCTGTACATTACATCTTTATCGTTGAGTCGGACATTGTCACGCTCTCGGTAAAGTTGTACATGTACATAGTGTAATTACGTTTTATATTGGTTTTAGGTTAGCGTAGTGTAATATTGTATTTGTAACCAAGTAACATAAAGGACCCCCTTGGAAATAAGCTGCAAAGCTTTAGGGGTAATCCTATATGTTATGTTGGACAATACCTTTATACCGGTACATTGTTTGATGTATTTGTTATTGTTTTTACATAATGTATAAATAAATCTATCTATCTATCACTAAAACATAGGGTCACCCTATAGGTTGTAGGCCTATGGACACTAATACATACACGGGATGACATAGGGCCTCCCGATACATCCTACGTACACTCGTCAAGCAATAGGCACAATACATTTACTGTATTCTGTATAGTATGGTAGATTGCGCAACCACGTGAATTCATTCAGACGGTTTGGCCACTGGCTGACTGTTTGAGCTTTGACTGTTTGTTAACCTGAACTTTGTAAGTGACAAACATGGGGTGATAATTAATGCCACTACACCAAGGTTCCACCTTGGTGTAGTGGTTGCATTGAATTCGCATCTCCTGTAGGTCGTGGGTTCGATCCTCACATGGGCCAGGGCAGCTTTCGTTTCGGCACGAATGCTTTAAAGGGACCAGCCAGGGCGCATCTCTGCCTTACATCCTTAAGCAGTTAAGTGGTAGCTAAATGAGTACTAGAGTTTCCTCTGGGGAGTAAAGTTCTGGGGGGACCGCATTGGAAATAAGTCGTCAGACTTTGTGCGTAATCCCTGGCCTAGCAGCCGAAGAAAATTTACATTTTTTTTTTACAATGCCGTTATACGACTATCGACTAAAGGCGATATATTGGTTTTTTGGGTCTCCGAAGTGCATAAGGATAAATCCCGTAACAATAATTATATATTATCTTTTATATGTTAAATTTAGATACCGGTATTGTATTTGTATTGAAATATATGTGGGGGAAGTTGCTAACAAATATATTGGAGTTATATATTCCGGTACAACAATTAACAATTGAATAAATTAATGATTCTATGGATTTGTTTGGTATCTTAATATTTATTCAACCACTTTATCATCAATATCACGATCAATAACATCACGTTAACGTTACAGTTCTATCAGTTACATAACACGTTACAGTTTTATTTTTGAGAGTAATCAGCTGTTATTTGCGTCCAATTTCCCCTGGAGAGCGATGAATTTTTATTGCGTCCAGTTTCCCCCCCCCCCCCCCCCCACCCCCTATCTGTAATCCGCAGGCAATTCAGCGGAATATTTTGCAGCAGCAGCTGTTGGATTTCTGCAGCTGCATGCTATCACAACCTTTCTTGCAGTTACAGTATCTCAGGTGGTTCAGGTGGCAGATCGGTTATTTTAGGAAGGAGCTTTCCATCTATGAGCTTCCAACCCCAATCAATTGTATTTAAATCGGAAATCCTTTCTATACCTGTATCTGTAGGTATACACGATAGCTGTGATACTTTGCAGATTGCAGCTGATGGCTTCAGTAAGTGACAGTAACATTCGTCATCTGGGATGCCGTGGGGTATTTATTGTTAAATATTTCGTATTGAGAATTTGCTTTTATCTCATTTTTTAAAATTTTAGGAGCTGTTTATATTATGTGATCCTTTTCTTTCTGTGCATCAACATATTTGGTACGTGTTGTAGTCACGTAAAACGCAATAAATTGTTGGGTAACTATTTATTATCTATCAA
The DNA here is from genome assembly GCA_032718475.1 of Nemertoderma westbladi. Classification (NCBI taxonomy): domain Eukaryota; kingdom Metazoa; phylum Xenacoelomorpha; order Nemertodermatida; family Nemertodermatidae; genus Nemertoderma; species Nemertoderma westbladi. The sequence continues at coordinate 48,682 of JAUCBJ010004179.1, forward strand.
AAGACATCTTTCACAATAAAAATATCCTTTACTATATAAGTTCTGGCTCCACCACCAAATGTGTATCATATGAATCACCTTATTATGCAAACAGTATCTAGTAGGTAGTATACAGTAAGCAAACATTGTTCTTGGTACATTGACACTAACTAATAGTGTTATATTGCATTATGTACTCTACTACTACAGTACGTTTATAAAACTCACGGATAACTTTGTCCACATTTCAGTAAATGTAAAACCATTTGGTTTGCCGCAAACTTCAGAGATTACAATTTTATCAACAAAGTGATCTATAAGTTTATCTTTCTTGTGTGTGAAACTGCAAACCTCATACCCGGTGTCTTTTAAATATGTTTCCATTATCCCTAGTATATCGCCTATTGTCAAATGTTACCCATCTTCCAAACGCTTAACAGCCTCCATAAATGCTTGTGTACGAACAATGTCTTCTGGCCGACCGACCTTAAATCTTTCGGTTTCTGATTGAGAGACATCGATGGCTTGCAATTTTCTTATCTTACGAAAAGTGACTTCACATTCCGTAGGCCTATGGTAAACAGTTCCAACCTACTAGTAAACATCAACACATGATAATCTCGATAGAACTTATATGCTCCATGTATATCCTCTTTCGTGATATACCAAATGGTGTCGTGTGAAAACAACTTGTTAAAAAGTTATTAAAATAATTGGAATTAATTGTATATTTATTGAAAAATTATTTGAAATTGTTTCTAATATTTTTGAATCATGTACAGTATGTATATTGCTCAATGTTAATATTTCGTACTAATAAATTATAATAGTCAATAACTATTTTTTAATTTAATAAATAAATATTATATTATTTAAACAATTGTGGGGGGGGGGGGTGATATAGTTTGTTTATAATTACAATAATATTTATTTATAATAAACTATGATTAATTATAATAAATTTATAATAATTATTTATAATTATGTTCTAGAACATTCAATGTTGATTGAATGTATGGTATGTATAATAAAATAAAAAAAAATGTTAATATTTAATAAATCATCTTTTAAAAAATTACTAGCTAGTCGATTAGCTATTGTTCTAGAACACAATATTTTTTTTTAATGTTGCAATGAAGTCAGTAGTGGTATTACTATGCAAAAAGTACATCATTTCATTAATTAATATCAAAATACCAAATGCGGCTGCATACGGATCTCTCTCTAGCCTTGAAAAAATTGTAAAGCCATCACAAAAGATTAGGATATCTTTTAAAGTACCTTTAAAATAATTTTATAAACAGCACTGAACGTTCAAAAAAGTCACATTGCTAATACAAACCCATAAAGAGTGTTTAAAGAAAAATACTTCATAATATTTAAAGTGGTTGTACAGTAGTGATTTGTATAAAAAGTTGTGACGGGATCGGAGATCCCGACCGGGTTAGAAATGTACTCGTCACCGCTCTTTGGGCAATCGTGTTACTCGCTTTGGCCGAAGGCCGTTGGGGAAAACAATAAGAGTTTGTGTTGTTTCTCAGTATTGATTAACATAGGCGATAATAACACGTCGGTACTGATAAATGAATATAGCAGAAAATACAGGTTAATTGTTACCGGTATGGCGGTGGCGGTCATTAACTATGACCGGTCTGCACTGACTGATGCACACATCTCCAACCAGACACTATATAACATTGGAGGTGTCTCATTGGTTCCCCCAAGCTTGACACTAGAACAAAATCGCCTCCGCTTTGCAGGACATTGCTTTCGCCGTGAGGACCAGCCAGTGCATAATCTTGTACTTTGGCAGCCTCATGGAGTGAATAAGCATGGTGGACAGCCCATGACTTTCTTGAGACGCATCTTAAAGGACACTGGCCTTAAAGATGCGGATGATCTAGCAAATGTCATGGGTGATAGGGAGTTGTGGCGGTGCAATTTTGTTGACAAGCCGGCACAGCATTCTTAAAAATGCAGCTGCAATGCAGCATGCCGATCCTAGTAGTAGTAGTAGTAGTAGTAGTAGACTGACTGACTGAGAACTGACCGGTAAATCAGTAATGTAAGATAATATATGATTAACACATATTGAATATGAAATATCAACGAAATTCACATATTGTTACATAATTGGAATCCGAGAAACGCAAGGTTTCTAATGATTTGAAAAAATTAGGCCTACGGCGAATGCGAATAATGGCCGCGATACAGAGTGTGCGATTTCGCACAAGACATTTTTTTAAAACGTTTATAAAAAAAATAAAAGGCAAAATCGAAAATCTCGGCTTCATGGGGTCTTCGACTGTGAGTGGAACCAGGTGTGTTTCAAATATCAAGCAATATGATAAAGATTTGTATAAAAAACAAAACAAGCCCAAAATTGTCGAATTTTGTTGACGCAATCAAAAGATATGAACATTTAAAGTTTTTGCTAAACTTTTACAGGTTTAAAGTGACAGTGACCATAAGCTATATAATTCGTTTTGTAAGTTATTACCAAATGTTTGTTGTAATGTAACTGAGCAACGTGTTGTTGTTTCTCAGGTGATTGTATTTGCCAGCCGGGGTATGAAGGTTCGCAATGCTCCGAAGAATGTGCGGATGGGACTTTCGGCGTCAATTGTGAGGGACTATGTGACTGCGGAGGGAACTCCTGTTACCATGTGGACGGGATTTGTAGATGTGGTTCCGGAGTGACTGGGACAAGTTGCCAAGATAGGTAAACAGCTACGACTTGGAATGGCAGCCCCACCCAAGTCGTGTCATAAATGTTTCATCGTGAAGTTCCTGTGTGGTAGACCACATTTTGCAACAGGCTATTTTTGTCAGCTAGTTTTTTAATTTTGTTAATGTTCTATAACATGTAGACCAAACTAGGACGAATAAAAATAAATAATATTGTATTATTTTTAGGTTTTATTATTTTTCTGAAAAGGATGGCTTATCAGGTTCATAATAAACTTATCTTTTTATTCGATAGTACTTCAATATCGGTTGATACAGAAAATTACCAGTAATTCCTTATACTATGAGCTATATGTGGTTTAACGTGGGCATCGTAAACGCAATCTCATGTGCTCTACCAGATAGTTGGTCGCAATTGAAAAAAATGATATTCACGACAAATGCGTTTCTACAAAATTTAATTTCGTTTATTGTTTTGGTTTGAAAATACCACCACTATAACATGCTCCTTTCCCTTATTATAAAGTGCAATATATACGTGCGGTCATGGTTTTTCGCCATTAATTATACCTTGTCCCCATGTTTTCAGCGTTACGGGGATTTCGACACATGGGTCTGATTAATTAAATGATTAGTTAGTATGTATTTAAATATTATATTAAATATATATAATTTAGATTATATTAGGATATAATGAACATATGGGATGGACCCTATTAAATAGTCATTTATAGTCATCATAGGCCCTATTAAAGGAGTTCAAATATTGAAGGAGTTATTTAGTGTTATAAAAGTAATTAATTAATAATTAATTAATTAATTATTAGCTGACTCGTTTTTAAAAATTTTGTTGGTAATTTTCTATTCATTGTTTATTCTATTTTGTTATTAATTAACCGTAGATGTCTGCCCGGTTGGTATGGGGCTGACTGTGCGTTGGCCTGTCTCTGTCGCAACGGCGCCACTTGCAATCGGTTTAATGGGGAATGTCTCTGCGCTCCCGGCTATGTGGGCCAATATTGTGAGGATGAATGTCCAAAGAACCGGTACGGACCGATGTGTTCCATCGCATGTAAATGTTCCCGAAGGAGCGGGTAAGTGGGTCAATATTGTGAGGATGAATGTCCAAAGAACCGGTACGTACGTACCTATGTGTTCCATCGCATGTGCGTGTTCCCAAGGGAGCGGGTAAGTGGGCCAATATTGTGGACCGATATGTTCCATCGCATGTAAATGTTCCCGAAGGAGCGGGTAAGTGGGCCAATATTGTGAGGATGAATGTCCAAAGAACCGGTACGTACGGACCGATGTGTTCCATCGCATGTACGTGTTCCCAAGGGAGCGGGTAAGTGGGCCAATATTGTGAGGATGAATGTCCAAAGAACCGGTACGGACCGATGTGTTCCATCGCATGTAAATGTTCCCGAAGGAGCGGGTAAGAGGGCCAATATTTTGAGGATGAATGTCCAAAGAACCGGTACGGACCGATGTGTTCCATCGCATGTAAATGTTCCCGAAGGAGCGGGTAAGTGGGCCAATATTGTGAGGATGAATGTCCAAAGAACCGGTACGTACGGACCGATGTGTTCCATCGCATGTACGTGTTCCCAAGGGAGCGGGTAAGTGGGCCAATATTGTGAGGATGAATGTCCAAAGAACCGGTACGGACCGATGTGTTCCATCGCATGTACGTGTTCCCAAGGGAGCGGGTAAGTGGGCCAATATTGTGAGGATGAATGTCCAAAGAACCGGTACGGACCGATGTGTTCCATCGCATGTACGTGTTCCCAAGGGAGCGGGTAAGTGGGCCAATATTGTGAGGATGAATGTCCAAAGAACCGGTACGGACCGATGTGTTCCATCGCATGTACGTGTTCCCAAGGGAGCGGGTAAGTGGGCCAATATTGTGAGGATGAATGTCCAAAGAACCGGTACTGACCGATGTGTTCCATCGCATGTACGTGTTCCCAAGGGAGCGGGTAAGTGGGCCAATATTGTGAGGATGAATGTCCAAAGAACCGGTACGTACGTACCGATGTGTTCCATCGCATGTACGTGTTCCCAAGGGAGCGGGTAAGTGGGCCAATATTGTGAGGATGAATGTCCAAAGAACCGGTACGGACCGATGTGTTCCATCGCATGTACGTGTTCCCAAGGGAGCGGGTAAGAGGGCCAATATTGTGAGGATGAATGTCCAAAGAACCGGTACGTACGTACCGATGTGTTCCATCGCATGTACGTGTTCCCAAGGGAGCGGGTAAGTGGGCCAATATTGTGAGGATGAATGTCCAAAGAACTGGTACGGACCGATGTGTTCCATCGCATGTAAATGTTCCCGAAGGAGCGGGTAAGTGGGCCAATATTGTGAGGATGAATGTCCAAAGAACCGGTACGTACGGACCGATGTGTTCCATCGCATGTACGTGTTCCCAAGGGAGCGGGTAAGTGGGCCAATATTGTGAGGATGAATGTCCAAAGAACCGGTACGGACCGATGTGTTCCATCGCATGTACGTGTTCCCAAGGGAGCGGGTAAGTGGGCCAATATTGTGAGGATGAATGTCCAAAGAACTGGTACAGACCGATGTGTTCCATCGCATGTAAATGTTCCCAAAGGAGCGGGTAAGAGGGCCAATATTGTGAGGATGAATGTCCAAAGAATCGGTACGGACCGATGTGTTCCATCGCATGTAAATGTTCCCGAAGGAGCGGGTAAGTGGGCCAATATTGTGAGGATGAATGTCCAAAGAACCGGTACGTACGGACCGATGTGTTCCATCGCATGTACGTGTTCCCAAGGGAGCGGGTAAGTGGGCCAATATTGTGAGGATGAATGTCCAAAGAACCGGTACGGACCGATGTGTTCCATCGCATGTACGTGTTCCCAAGGGAGCGGGTAAGTGGGCCAATATTGTGAGGATGAATGTCCAAAGAACCTGTACGGACCGATGTGTTCCATCGCATGTAAATGTTCCCGAAGGAGCGGGTAAGTGGGCCAATATTGTGAGGATGAATGTCCAAAGAACCGGTACGTACGGACCGATGTGTTCCATCGCATGTACGTGTTCCCAAGGGAGCGGGTAAGAGGGCCAATATTGTGAGGATGAATGTCCAAAGAACCGGTACGTACGTACCGATGTGTTCCATCGCATGTACGTGTTCCCAAGGGAGCGGGTAAGTGGGCCAATATTGTGAGGATGAATGTCCAAAGAACCGGTACGTACGGACCGATGTGTTCCATCGCATGTACGTGTTCCCAAGGGAGCGGGTAAGTGGGCCAATATTGTGAGGATGAATGTCCAAAGAACTGGTACGGACCGATGTGTTCCATCGCATGTAAATGTTCCCGAAGGAGCGGGTAAGAGGGCCAATATTGTGAGGATGAATGTCCAAAGAACCGGTACGTACGGACCGATGTGTTCCATCGCATGTACGTGTTCCCAAGGGAGCGGGTAAGTGGGCCAATATTGTGAGGATGAATGTCCAAAGAACTGGTACGGACCGATGTGTTCCATCGCATGTAAATGTTCCCGAAGGAGCGGGTAAGAGGGCCAATATTGTGAGGATGAATGTCCAAAGAACCTGTACGGACCGATGTGTTCCATCGCATGTACGTGTTCCCAAGGGAGCGGGTAAGTGGGCCAATATTGTGAGGATGAATGTCCAAAGAACCGGTACGGACCGATGTGTTCCATCGCATGTACGTGTTCCCGAAGGAGCGGGTAAGAGGGCCAATATTGTGAGGATGAATGTCCAAAGAACCGGTACGTACGTACCTATGTGTTCCATCGCATGTACGTGTTCCCAAGGGAGCGGGTAAGTGGGCCAATATTGTGAGGATGAATGTCCAAAGAACCGGTACGTACGGACCGATGTGTTCCATCGCATGTACGTGTTCCCAAGGGAGCGGGTAAGTGGGCCAATATTGTGAGGATGAATGTCCAAAGAACCGGTACGTACGGACCGATGTGTTCCATCGCATGTAAATGTTCCCGAAGGAGCGGGTAAGTGGGCCAATATTGTGAGGATGAATGTCCAAAGAACCGGTACGTACGGACCGATGTGTTCCATCGCATGTACGTGTTCCCAAGGGAGCGGGTAAGTGGGCCAATATTGTGAGGATGAATGTCCAAAGAACCGGTACGTACGGACCGATGTGTTCCATCGCATGTACGTGTTCCCAAGGGAGCGGGTAAGTGGGCCAATATTGTGAGGATGAATGTCCAAAGAACCGGTACGTACGGACCGATGTGTTCCATCGCATGTACGTGTTCCCAAGGGAGCGGGTAAGTGGGCCAATATTGTGAGGATGAATGTCCAAAGAACCGGTACGTACGGACCGATGTGTTCCATCGCATGTACGTGTTCCCAAGGGAGCGGGTAAGAGGGCCAATATTGTGAGGATGAATGTCCAAAGAACCGGTACGTACGTACCGATGTGTTCCATCGCATGTACGTGTTCCCAAGGGAGCGGGTAAGTGGGCCAATATTGTGAGGATGAATGTCCAAAGAACCGGTACGTACGGACCGATGTGTTCCATCGCATGTACGTGTTCCCAAGGGAGCGGGTAAGTGGGCCAATATTGTGAGGATGAATGTCCAAAGAACCGGTACGTACGGACCGATGTGTTCCATCGCATGTAAATGTTCCCGAAGGAGCGGGTAAGTGGGCCAATATTGTGAGGATGAATGTCCAAAGAACCGGTACGTACGGACCGATGTGTTCCATCGCATGTACGTGTTCCCAAGGGAGCGGGTAAGTGGGCCAATATTGTGAGGATGAATGTCCAAAGAACCGGTACGTACGGACCGATGTGTTCCATCGCATGTACGTGTTCCCAAGGGAGCAGGTAAGAGGGCCAATATTGTGAGGATGAATGTCCAAAGAACCGGTACGTACGTACCGATGTGTTCCATCGCATGTACGTGTTCCCAAGGGAGCGGGTAAGTGGGCCAATATTGTGAGGATGAATGTCCAAAGAACCGGTACGGACCGATGTGTTCCATCGCATGTAAATGTTCCCGAAGGAGCGGGTAAGTGGGCCAATATTGTGAGGATGAATGTCCAAAGAACCGGTACGTACGGACCGATGTGTTCCATCGCATGTACGTGTTCCCAAGGGAGCGGGTAAGTGGGCCAATATTGTGAGGATGAATGTCCAAAGAACCGGTACGGACCGATGTGTTCCATCGCATGTAAATGTTCCCAAGGGAGCGGGTAAGTGGGCCAATATTGTGAGGATGAATGTCCAAAGAACCGGTACGGACCGATGTGTTCCATCGCATGTAAATGTTCCCGAAGGAGCGGGTAAGTGGGCCAATATTGTGAGGATGAATGTCCAAAGAACCGGTACGTACGGACCGATGTGTTCCATCGCATGTACGTGTTCCCAAGGGAGCGGGTAAGTGGGCCAATATTGTGAGGATGAATGTCCAAAGAACCGGTACGGACCGATGTGTTCCATCGCATGTAAATGTTCCCAAGGGAGCGGGTAAGTGGGCCAATATTGTGAGGATGAATGTCCAAAGAACCGGTACGGACCGATGTGTTCCATCGCATGTAAATGTTCCCGAAGGAGCGGGTAAGTGGGCCAATATTGTGAGGATGAATGTCCAAAGAACCGGTACGTACGGACCGATGTGTTCCATCGCATGTACGTGTTCCCAAGGGAGCGGGTAAGTGGGCCAATATTGTGAGGATGAATGTCCAAAGAACTGGTACGGACCGATGTGTTCCATCGCATGTAAATGTTCCCGAAGGAGCGGGTAAGAGGGCCAATATTGTGAGGATGAATGTCCAAAGAACCGGTACGGACCGATGTGTTCCATCGCATGTAAATGTTCCCAAGGGAGCGGGTAAGTGGGCCAATATTGTGAGGATGAATGTCCAAAGAACCGGTACGGACCGATGTGTTCCATCGCATGTAAATGTTCCCGAAGGAGCGGGTAAGAGGGCCAATATTGTGAGGATGAATGTCCAAAGAACCGGTACGTACGGACCGATGTGTTCCATCGCATGTACGTGTTCCCAAGGGAGCGGGTAAGTGGGCCAATATTGTGAGGATGAATGTCCAAAGAACTGGTACGGACCGATGTGTTCCATCGCATGTAAATGTTCCCGAAGGAGCGGGTAAGAGGGCCAATATTGTGAGGATGAATGTCCAAAGAACCTGTACGGACCGATGTGTTCCATCGCATGTACGTGTTCCCAAGGGAGCGGGTAAGTGGGCCAATATTGTGAGGATGAATGTCCAAAGAACCGGTACGGACCGATGTGTTCCATCGCATGTACGTGTTCCCGAAGGAGCGGGTAAGAGGGCCAATATTGTGAGGATGAATGTCCAAAGAACCGGTACGTACGTACCTATGTGTTCCATCGCATGTACGTGTTCCCAAGGGAGCGGGTAAGTGGGCCAATATTGTGAGGATGAATGTCCAAAGAACCGGTACGTACGGACCAATGTGTTCCATCGCATGTACGTGTTCCCAAGGGAGCGGGTAAGTGGGCCAATATTGTGAGGATGAATGTCCAAAGAACCGGTACGTACGGACCGATGTGTTCCATCGCATGTACGTGTTCCCAAGGGAGCGGGTAAGTGGGCCAATATTGTGAGGATGAATGTCCAAAGAACCGGTACGTACGGACCGATGTGTTCCATCGCATGTAAATGTTCCCGAAGGAGCGGGTAAGAGGGCCAATATTGTGAGGATGAATGTCCAAAGAACCTGTACGGACCGATGTGTTCCATCGCATGTACGTGTTCCCAAGGGAGCGGGTAAGTGGGCCAATATTGTGAGGATGAATGTCCAAAGAACCGGTACGGACCGATGTGTTCCATCGCATGTACGTGTTCCCGAAGGAGCGGGTAAGAGGGCCAATATTGTGAGGATGAATGTCCAAAGAACCGGTACGTACGTACCTATGTGTTCCATCGCATGTACGTGTTCCCAAGGGAGCGGGTAAGTGGGCCAATATTGTGAGGATGAATGTCCAAAGAACCGGTACGTACGGACCGATGTGTTCCATCGCATGTAAATGTTCCCGAAGGAGCGGGTAAGTGGGCCAATATTGTGAGGATGAATGTCCAAAGAACCGGTACGTACGGATCGATGTGTTCCATCGCATGTACGTGTTCCCAAGGGAGCGGGTAAGTGGGCCAATATTGTGAGGATGAATGTCCAAAGAACCGGTACGTACGGACCGATGTGTTCCATCGCATGTACGTGTTCCCAAGGGAGCGGGTAAGAGGGCCAATATTGTGAGGATGAATGTCCAAAGAACCGGTACGTACGTACCGATGTGTTCCATCGCATGTACGTGTTCCCAAGGGAGCGGGTAAGGTGGCCAATATTGTGAGGATGAATGTCCAAAGAACCGGTACGTACGGACCGATGTGTTCCATCGCATGTACGTGTTCCCAAGGGAGCGGGTAAGAGGGCCAATATTGTGAGGATGAATGTCCAAAGAACCGGTACGTACGTACCGATGTGTTCCATCGCATGTACGTGTTCCCAAGGGAGCGGGTAAGAGGGCCAATATTGTGAGGATGAATGTCCAAAGAACCGGTACGTACGGACCGATGTGTTCCATCGCATGTACGTGTTCCCAAGGGAGCGGGTAAGTGGGCCAATATTGTGAGGATGAATGTCCAAAGAACTGGTACGGACCGATGTGTTCCATCGCATGTAAATGTTCCCGAAGGAGCGGGTAAGTGGGCCAATATTGTGAGGATGAATGTCCAAAGAACCGGTACGTACGGACCGATGTGTTCCATCGCATGTACGTGTTCCCAAGGGAGCGGGTAAGAGGGCCAATATTGTGAGGATGAATGTCCAAAGAACCGGTACGTACGGACCGATGTGTTCCATCGCATGTACGTGTTCCCAAGGGAGCGGGTAAGTGGGCCAATATTGTGAGGATGAATGTCCAAAGAACTGGTACGGACCGATGTGTTCCATCGCATGTAAATGTTCCCGAAGGAGCGGGTAAGTGGGCCAATATTGTGAGGATGAATGTCCAAAGAACCGGTACGTACGGACCGATGTGTTCCATCGCATGTACGTGTTCCCAAGGGAGCGGGTAAGTGGGCCAATATTGTGAGGATGAATGTCCAAAGAACTGGTACGGACCGATGTGTTCCATCGCATGTAAATGTTCCCGAAGGAGCGGGTAAGAGGGCCAATATTGTGAGGATGAATGTCCAAAGAACCTGTACGGACCGATGTGTTCCATCGCATGTACGTGTTCCCAAGGGAGCGGGTAAGTGGGCCAATATTGTGAGGATGAATGTCCAAAGAACCTGTACGGACCGATGTGTTCCATCGCATGTAAATGTTCCCGAAGGAGCGGGTAAGTGGGCCAATATTGTGAGGATGAATGTCCAAAGAACCGGTACGTACGGACCGATGTGTTCCATCGCATGTACGTGTTCCCAAGGGAGCGGGTAAGTGGGCCAATATTGTGAGGATGAATGTCCAAAGAACTGGTACGGACCGATGTGTTCCATCGCATGTAAATGTTCCCGAAGGAGCGGGTAAGAGGGCCAATATTGTGAGGATGAATGTCCAAAGAACCGGTACGGACCGATGTGTTCCATCGCATGTACGTGTTCCCAAGGGAGCGGGTAAGTGGGCCAATATTGTGAGGATGAATGTCCAAAGAACCTGTACGGACCGATGTGTTCCATCGCATGTAAATGTTCCCGAAGGAGCGGGTAAGTGGGCCAATATTGTGAGGATGAATGTCCAAAGAACCGGTACGTACGGACCGATGTGTTCCATCGCATGTACGTGTTCCCAAGGGAGCGGGTAAGTGGGCCAATATTGTGAGGATGAATGTCCAAAGAACCGGTACGTACGGACCGATGTGTTCCATCGCATGTACGTGTTCCCAAGGGAGCGGGTAAGTGGGCCAATATTGTGAGGATGAATGTCCAAAGAACCGGTACGGACCGATGTGTTCCATCGCATGTACGTGTTCCCAAGGGAGCGGGTAAGTGGGCCAATATTGTGAGGATGAATGTCCAAAGAACCGGTACGTACGACCGATGTGTTCCATCGCATGTACGTGTTCCCAAGGGAGCGGGTAAGGGGCCAATATTGTGAGGATGAATGTCCAAAGAACCGGTACGTACGGACCGATGTGTTCCATCGCATGTACGTGTTCCCGAAGGGAGCGGGTAAGAGGGCCAATATTGTGAGGATGAATGTCCAAAGAACCGGTACGTACGGACCGATGTGTTCCATCGCATGTACGTGTTCCCAAGGGAGCGGGTAAGTGGGCCAATATTGTGAGGATGAATGTCCAAAGAACCGGTACGTACGGACCGATGTGTTCCATCGCATGTACGTGTTCCCAAGGGAGCGGGTAAGTGGGCCAATATTGTGAGGATGAATGTCCAAAGAACCTGGTACGGACCGATGTGTTCCATCGCATGTAAATGTTCCCGAAGGAGCGGGTAAGTGGGCCAATATTGTGAGGATGAATGTCCAAAGAACCGGTACGTACGGACCGATGTGTTCCATCGCATGTACGTGTTCCCAAGGGAGCGGGTAAGTGGGCCAATATTGTGAGGATGAATGTCCAAAGAACCGGTACGTACGGACCGATGTGTTCCATCGCATGTACGTGTTCCCAAGGGAGCGGGTAAGTGGGCCAATATTGTGAGGATGAATGTCCAAAGAACTGGTACGGACCGATGTGTTCCATCGCATGTAAATGTTCCCGAAGGAGCGGGTAAGTGGGCCAATATTGTGAGGATGAATGTCCAAAGAACCGGTACGTACGGACCGATGTGTTCCATCGCATGTACGTGTTCCCAAGGGAGCGGGTAAGTGGGCCAATATTGTGAGGATGAATGTCCAAAGAACCGGTACGGACCGATGTGTTCCATCGCATGTAAATGTTCCCAAGGGAGCGGGTAAGAGGGCCAATATTGTGAGGATGAATGTCCAAAGAACCTGTACGGACCGATGTGTTCCATCGCATGTACGTGTTCCCAAGGGAGCGGGTAAGTGGGCCAATATTGTGAGGATGAATGTCCAAAGAACCTGTACGGACCGATGTGTTCCATCGCATGTAAATGTTCCCGAAGGAGCGGGTAAGTGGGCCAATATTGTGAGGATGAATGTCCAAAGAACCGGTACGTACGGACCGATGTGTTCCATCGCATGTACGTGTTCCCAAGGGAGCGGGTAAGTGGGCCAATATTGTGAGGATGAATGTCCAAAGAACTGGTACGGACCGATGTGTTCCATCGCATGTAAATGTTCCCGAAGGAGCGGGTAAGAGGGCCAATATTGTGAGGATGAATGTCCAAAGAACCGGTACGGACCGATGTGTTCCATCGCATGTACGTGTTCCCAAGGGAGCGGGTAAGTGGGCCAATATTGTGAGGATGAATGTCCAAAGAACCTGTACGGACCGATGTGTTCCATCGCATGTAAATGTTCCCGAAGGAGCGGGTAAGTGGGCCAATATTGTGAGGATGAATGTCCAAAGAACCGGTACGTACGGACCGATGTGTTCCATCGCATGTACGTGTTCCCAAGGGAGCGGGTAAGTGGGCCAATATTGTGAGGATGAATGTCCAAAGAACCGGTACGTACGGACCGATGTGTTCCATCGCATGTACGTGTTCCCAAGGGAGCGGGTAAGTGGGCCAATATTGTGAGGATGAATGTCCAAAGAACCGGTACGGACCGATGTGTTCCATCGCATGTACGTGTTCCCAAGGGAGCGGGTAAGTGGGCCAATATTGTGAGGATGAATGTCCAAAGAACTGGTACAGACCGATGTGTTCCATCGCATGTAAATGTTCCCGAAGGAGCGGGTAAGAGGGCCAATATTGTGAGGATGAATGTCCAAAGAATCGGTACGGACCGATGTGTTCCATCGCATGTAAATGTTCCCGAAGGAGCGGGTAAGTGGGCCAATATTGTGAGGATGAATGTCCAAAGAACCGGTACGTACGGACCGATGTGTTCCATCGCATGTACGTGTTCCCAAGGGAGCGGGTAAGTGGGCCAATATTGTGAGGATGAATGTCCAAAGAACCGGTACGGACCGATGTGTTCCATCGCATGTACGTGTTCCCAAGGGAGCGGGTAAGTGGGCCAATATTGTGAGGATGAATGTCCAAAGAACCTGTACGGACCGATGTGTTCCATCGCATGTAAATGTTCCCGAAGGAGCGGGTAAGTGGGCCAATATTGTGAGGATGAATGTCCAAAGAACCGGTACGTACGGACCGATGTGTTCCATCGCATGTACGTGTTCCCAAGGGAGCGGGTAAGTGGGCCAATATTGTGAGGATGAATGTCCAAAGAACCGGTACGTACGGACCGATGTGTTCCATCGCATGTACGTGTTCCCAAGGGAGCGGGTAAGTGGGCCAATATTGTGAGGATGAATGTCCAAAGAACTGGTACAGACCGATGTGTTCCATCGCATGTAAATGTTCCCGAAGGAGCGGGTAAGTGGGCCAATATTGTGAGGATGAATGTCCAAAGAACCGGTACGGACCGATGTGTTCCATCGCATGTACGTGTTCCCAAGGGAGCGGGTAAGTGGGCCAATATTGTGAGGATGAATGTCCAAAGAACCGGTACGGACCGATGTGTTCCATCGCATGTACGTGTTCCCAAGGGAGCGGGTAAGTGCTACGGTGTGAACAATAGGTTCTTTATGATACTATTCATTTAGGGGGTAGGTATAATTCACTGGGGTGAGTATAAATTTCCAGTTCTGGAAATAAGTTGTTTAGACTTTTGGGGAATCCGTGGCTAACTGTCCGAATAATACTTGTTACTTTAGTTAAAAGTACTTATGATGTGCTCATTAATTTATTTAGCTGTGATTCGATCTCTGGGGAATGTATATGTCCGCCTGGCTATACTGGCGATAAATGCGATCAACCCTGCGTAGTTGGTTACTATGGCATCGGATGTAGGTCGCCTTGTCAATGTGAAAACAATGGTCAATGCAATCGGTAAGTCAGTAGTAAACATTATTATTATTTTTTTTAATTAACTAATATTGTTGTATGATGCGTTTAGTATTTCGTTAGGTTTTAAAATTTTGCTGAAGAAACAGTGACGCCGTTTATATTATCAACCACTATTATAGGCCTAACGTTCTTAGAATGAGGCCACATTATGTACATCCATTTATACATACTGCCTATTTGTACATAAAATTTTAAATGTTTTAATAAAATAATACAACATAATGATCTTTTCTTTTTTTTCTTCTTATTATCCAAAATAAACTTATCATTCGAGGTTAAGACCCCTAGATCCCTTCCTATAATAAATGTATAATAACAAACACCTCGAAAAATACAGCTTGCCAACACATTCTTACTATCAACATAATGATGACATCCGAAACATGGTAGGCTACTCCACACGTTTATCGGTCTATTAACTGAGTTAATATTAATAGCATCCAAACATTTACCGACAGACAACGATTAAAACAGGAAACAGCTTAGGCTAGTTCATCACTCGCCCTACAAATGGAAGTTGACTCACAAGTTTAATAAATCAAGAACTAAATCAAATGCTGTGCTGTTGTTGCTTTACTAATTTTAGGAGACAGGGGGGGGGGGGGGGGGGGGGGGGGAATTGGGCCGGACACAAATCTTATCTCCGATCTCGGCGAATTCATATTTCGTCTCAATGTTAGTAGATTACCAATTTAGGGGAAGGAAGTTTTCCAGCACGCCACTAAAAACACAAGTATTCCAGTACGTCACTAAAAACACAAGTTTTCCAGTACGCCACTAAAGAGTCAAATTTTCCTGTACGGCACTAAACACAGTTACAGTCCTTGCCAGGATCGTTTTAGAAACAGCTGTCCTTGTCAGGATCGTTTCGGAAACAGCTTTCCTTGTCAGGATCGTTTCGGAAACAGCTCTCATTGTCAGGATCGTTTCGGAAACAGCTGTCCTTGTCAGGATCGTTTTGGAAACAGCTGTCCTTGTCAGGATCGTTTCGGAAACAGCTGTCCTTGTCAGGATCGTTTTGGAAACAGCTGTCCTTGTCAGGATCGTTTTGGAAACAGCTCTCCTTGTCAGGATCGTTTCGGAAACAGCTGTCCTTGTCAGGATCGTTTCGGAAACAGCTGTCCTTGTCAGGATCGTTTTGGAAACAGCTGTCCTTGTCAGGATCGTTTTGGAAACAGCTGTCCTTGTCAGGATTGTTTTGGAAACAGCTGTCCTTGTCAGGATCGTTTTGGAAACAGCTGTCCTTGTCAGGATTGTTTTGGAAACAGCTGTTCTTGTCAGGATCGTTTCGGAAACAGCTGTCCTTGTCAGTATCATTTCGGAGACAGCTTTCCTTGTCAGGATCGTTTTGGAAACAGCTGTCCTTGTCAGGATCGTTTTGAAAACAGCTGTCCTTGTCAGGATCGTTTTGGAAACAGCTGTCCTTGTCAGGATCGTTTCGGAAACAGCTGTCCTTGTCAGGATCGTTTCGGAAACAGCTGTCTTTGTCAGGATCGTTTCGGAAACAGATGTCTTTGTCAATAGTTTCAGTAGCCGGTGAGGCAGCGTTAATGTCAGCACTTGCTGCCAACTCGGTGCATGTGTCTAAATGTAGTATAAGTATGAGAGGGAATACTCCGTCTATAGTAACTAACTATGTATAATTACTAAATAAGTTGCACTAAATAATCACCGACAAAAATATAACTTGGTTCAATATAAATACACTAGACATAGACATGTCAATTTCTCAGTCAGTTGCCGAATTAGAAACCACCTTTGTTAATGACCACCTTTGTTTGTGAGTTTGAACCAGATTTTAATCAGGTTCGAACCAGTTTTGACCCCTGAGTTAGAAATCCTTTAACTTCCCTTTCGAATGTCGGTATCTTCACTTTCTCTTGCTTTCAATATGTTATTAACGAACTCTTTTGTCTCCTCGCCTTGTTTCTTAAGATCCTCAGGCACCTCACCCTCTTTCATCCATATCCACGATCCATCCTCGTTACCGTGTTTCTCTTTCAGTAGATCCAACATTCGCTTTCGTTTAAAGAATTTAACCCAGGTCGGACTGCAGTTCTCCGTTAGATCAGTTACATGGTCCTCGCATGGGTTCAACTCATCGGGTTTAGGCCACAGAATCTGGTTCTCGTTGAGACAGTTGTAGTAAAGGTCTCTCAGCTGGAAGCATTTCTCTCTCGCTTCCTTCAGGGACATTTAGAACCTGTTGCGGTCAGTTAGTTAGATATAATTCGTTTATTGATAAAGGTTTTAGACGAGAGTTTACAAACTTAAAACTTTGTCAAAGTAAACAACTGTTAAACCAGTAAAAATATTTCTAAATAACAACAACTTGAATTGCTTATCCATACAGAATACAGTCTACAAGGAGAAGTAAGGCCTACCGGTATGTAAAATTAACTTTTTGATAATTAATTTTACTTTTAAATTAGCAATTTGGCCCGGGTAAACTTATCTTTATTTGTAATACAATGTAAAACCAAAGCGATAGTTATTACAAACCCTGACTGATAACGGATTCGTGTCCTCAACTAGCGGAGGCCGGTTAATTCATTATTGCGCTTTAGAATATAAAAAGGTTGATAAATTATTGAAAAAAATAAATAAATAAATGTTATTTTATTTTTTATAGAGTTGGTAAACAATAATAATTCAAATATGTACCCTAATCTCCATGGCAACAGGATTGTAAGCAAATTTAAATGCCGTGTTTTATCGGTTTCACTGACTGACCTCTTAATTAACATCAGAGAACTTCATTATCTTGAAATACAGGCGTTGGAAATTAGCACTCAGGTTGGCGGATCACAGGAATACGGTGTCAATCACCTTAATTATAACCAAAAATTTGGCTAATTATTTATAATTACCAGATATTAATTAGTAAATAAATGGGTTTTGTTTAACAAAGGAAATAAATTTATTGACTCTAATAGTGCTTAAAACTTAATTGCACAGTTAAAGAGTACAATATGCACTGATTAATTGAATCCTCTACCCAAGGTAGTGTTGGACACCGATTATATTGAATCCCCACCTAAACCACTACGTAGATACTCGCTAGTAGACTCGCTATTTGGGCTCGTCTAGTCTGATATTCTCTTGGGCCTCGAACTTCGGGTACTTATTGAGGACATCGGACCAGCCCAGACGACCGACAGACAGCTGTTGGACCACCGTGGCGAGCTCGGACACCGGAACGCGGACCTGTTCCATGGAATCCCGTTCCCTCAGCGAGGCCGAATGGGGTTCCTTAACCGAGTCGAAATCCACGGTGATTCCGTAGGGGATGGCGATCTCGTCGGTGCGAGCGTAGCGTCTCCCGATCCCAACGGAGGAGTCGTCCACCTTGTGCGACACATCGAGAGCCGCTAACGCGCGGGAAATCTCGTCTACTAACGGGCGGAAGGCCTCGTGATGAGACAACGGAAGCACCGAGCACTTATACGGAGCGAGCAGCGCCGGGAGACTGAAGTAACAACGTTGTTCGTCGTCTGGACGACAGCGGAAGTTGTGTTCTAGAATAGCGTAGATACACCGGCCGATACCGAAGGAGGGTTCAATAACGTTGGGGACTACCTCGTCGACGTGGATGGTCTTGGTGGTGCGGTCCACTCGGAACATATCGGGTAGGATATCGAATGAAACTCCCTCGATATCCAGCGAGTACTTACCGTCCACGGATATCGCGGATTCTAGCCCCGTGATATCGCATTCACTCATCAACGCCAGCGAGTTGATTATCCGTTTGGCGTCTTTCCTGTAGGTTTTCCCGATTGCGGGTTTATTCGGTAGGACTTCGATAACGTCGGTGCGACGCGGTTCTGGGAGTCGGACCTCGGCGACTAGACGCGTTCCAGTGGCGCGCGAGTGGCACCCGAGGTCGAAGGCGCTGCGGTCAGCGCACCCCACACACTCGACCCACCCGTAGCTGGTCAGCAACTCGGCGTCCCAGCAGTCGCACGCGTAGTGCGCCATCTCGTGGCCCATATGCTGTCGGAAGCGGATCCGTTCCGGGTCCACCCCCATCCGGACCAGGAACCCTTGTATCCGCGCCAGGAAGTAGCCCAGGGTCTCGTTGGCCACGGTGCCGTCGTGTACCGCGTCCCCAAAGCTCCGCACCCGCGCCGGTTCGCCCCCCATCTGGGCGTCCCGACTGTAGAACATCGCCTCGGTCTCGCGGGCTCTCTCGAACTTCGGGTGTTTCTTGTTCCCCGGGTCCACGAAATGTTCGATCTCGGCCATGGCGAACTCTCGAGCGCGAATCAACCCGGATCGCGGGGAGATCTCGTTGCGAAAGGCCGAGCCGATCTGCGCGGCCGCGAACGGAAGACGGCCCTGGTTGAACTCCAGCAGTCGCTTAAAGTTCACGAAGATCCCTTGCGCGGTTTCTGGCCGTAGGAATCCTTGGATATATCCATCCGGACCGATGGACGTGGAGAACATCAGGTTGAACTCGATTGGCGGCCCCAAACGGTTGCCAGTTACCGGGCTAACCACCCCGAACTCTTCCAACTTATCGCCCAATTCGAGTTTACTGAAGTTATCCACCATCGTTAGACACTCGTTGTATTCGGTTCGCTTCTCGGGGTGTTTGTCTAGCAGCCCCTCGACGTGCGCCTTCAGTAGATGGTCAGCCCGGAAGCATTCCCCAGTCTGGAGGTCCTTGACCATGTAGTCGGCGAAGCGGTCCACATGCCCCGACGCACGCAGCACTTTCTCCGGTGTCAGCATCGCGCAATCCACCTCTAACATCCCCTCCTCGATTACGAAGTGGTTGCGCCAATGTTGCAGGAAGTTGGACTTCATAGCGCAGCCAACTGGCCCAAAATCGTAAAGGCCGGCCACTCCGCCATAAATAGAGAAGGATTGATCGTAAAAGAATCTTCGCTTCAGTAAATCCTCTAGTTTAACTCTGTCAAAAGGATCTTTAGATGAAGTCAACTTTAATTCCGCGTCCTCTAACTTTTTCTTTCTCGCTTTCAGTTCTAATACAGCTAATTGTATTTCGTTGGTGGGTTTTTTATCCGCTTTTAAACTCCTGACTAAATCGCCCTGCTCTTTCACTGCCGACCTCAGTGGGTCTAGTTCAACCATATCGCCAGACATCTTGTCAACAAATTGGTATCGAAACAATTGTTTCTTTTTGCTAAACTTTTCGGGGTGCGTGTTCTTTCTAACTACGGATGGTTTCCCAGTGGTGTCACTGTTGTATCGTTGGCTAATTAGAAATCGTGAGGAATTGGCGACAGAATAATTTAATAATTTGTAATAAATACGAGATATCATTAACTCCACTAGTATAATACTTTGGCAATAAACATGAGACTAATACTTCTGTACTTTTAGTTAAGCAATAAATAGTGGCAGAGTTAGATGTAGTGTGAGTGTAACAGCTGGAGAATGACCAACGGGACGGGACCGGGCATAATAATTGATGCATTGCGTGTCAAACTAAGCAAGATGAACGCTGAAGTACCTACCCATCTTTACCGGACACTCTGACGGACCACCTACATACTGAGGGTGGGGCGAGTCAGAACTCTTAGGGAAGGGTTATAATTATACTAGGGCCGTATCGTTTGGGTTAGAAGCCGTAATTGTGGGAAACTAATAATTATGCCTTGATTCACACTACAGTACACACACGTGAATTGTAGGGCGGCCCGGCCCGGGTATCGGATCGATAAGATTGTAGCTATTCGCTGTGGCTTAGCCTACAGTCCTGGATACGCGAAGCCCCGAGATCTACTTACACTGTATTGTATTGCGTAAACGGCGTGTAGGCCTCAAGTTAACCAATACCATTTAATCTTTGCAAATCTGTCTGTTTGTCGGTCAATCTGTCAGCCTGGCCAATATTCGAATGCACCTGCCCTAAATATATATTAAACAACATATAATCAGTCACAATAGGACTAATATTAATTTCTTATTGATGGACTTTTGCCTTTGTTTATAATCATTACACGTAACTGAACTTTATAACCTTAACCTCTGAGACATGGAGAGAAACATGATGCAAATCCCATCTCGGTGAATTAATGTAATTAAGGGAAAAGAAGAGATTAGTGGCACGTTATTTTAACCAACCAAAACAATAAATGAAAGTGTTTAGGGTAGGTTTAGTTTTATGTTTGGAGTAATCAGCTGTTATTGCGTTGATGTTTTAATTGCTCCCCCCTTTTAATTGCCAATGTTGATGGGTTGAGTAATTAAATTCATAAATTATTTTGATTATTCAGATAAATTAGTGTATTCGATAAAAAAAATGCCAGAATTTTTTTGAGAAAAACATTTTGAGTTTGAGAGAAAACACTTCTATACGTATATAATTAAAACTATACTTTTCATACTTTTTCCAAATTTGAAATATTTCCCGTTATATGATGACATCTTGAAATTGCAATATTTGAAGCCGGGGTCTATATTAAACCAAACACAGATTACATATTTTACTTAAAATTCATAAGCTTTTCCTTTCTCTCACTCTTGACACTCTGGCACCATTCGTGTCGTGGTTATTCATTATTAATTATTACCACGATTTTTTATATAAATAATAACACAGGCGTACGGTGGCTGAAAGCGGCCAAACAATATTAATTAAGCGTTTTTTTTTTAATTTCAACCCGGGTTGAAAATAATATCAACCCGGGTTGAAATTAAAAAAAAAACGCTTAATTAATATTGTTTGGCCGCTTTCAGCCACCGTACAGGCGCATTAACTTGCGGGAGCTAGGTTTGATGCTAGCATTTTATTCTTCAAATAAATTCTCAATTCTCAGCGTTCTATAACGTATTACTTATTTCATATGTAGGGCATAAGTCCAAGTTTATCGATTCCGGGTGTCAGCATCAGCTGGAGTCCCGTTTGTGCTGTTTGTAATACCTTTTAACATCATCATGGCCTTTCTTCGTCACTACCATAACCCTTTTACTCTGATTGTCCATCAACAAGTGCCCTTGGGCTGAGGCGTAGTCACGAAGACTGTCAAAGTCCGCCTGGGAGAGAAACTGGCTGTACAAGACCCCTTCGCTGTAATCCAGTCTACTCGTCTCCATCTCCCACAGTCGCAGTTGGTCTGTAATAGTCGGTGGTAGCACCGGTGATCTTTTCGTCATCTCTTTATGAGAATTGTTCGTTAGATAATCGATCAGTTGGTTGGTTGTAATCCCGTTTAGGAAAGCTTGTCGAGCACTGGCACGTGTCAAAATGCCCACAACCATATTGGGATATCTATAAAGTAGCTGACAAAATAAACTGATGATGGCGATTTGTAACGGGCTGTCAGTGTATGCGTATATTCGATAGTTAGTTTCCACAATTATAAATCCAGTTCTTAGGTTATCAACTCTTTCCTTGGCGGAATTTGTTAGATTAATAGCTAAGTTGGTGGGGAAATAGATTCCGGATTTGCGAGATTTCTGGTAAACCAGTCCGAATTCCCTGAAATTTTGGAGTAGAATAATCTGACCTGAGCTGAGTCGATCGGTGGAGTAACTCTGCCCGATGACGCTGAAACTGAGAAGGAATAACAGCTGGAGTATTTGAACGATATCTGTTTTGCTCTGTGCCTGCACGAAGTCCAAATAGTAGAGAACAAACAACCAAACCTGTGTGGATCTGTCCGACAATAGGAATTGGAACCCAGTCTTGCTAAGGGAACCATCAACCTTTAGTTTGCTGAATTTTATAATTTCCGGGACCTGCGATGGAATGCCTTTAGACGGAACCGATCCGACTAAGTATTGTAGGATGCCTTCCCAACGTTCCTCGCTATATGAATCGAGGAACTCTGGAGTTTGCGTGGAACTGGCTTCGCAAGAAACAGAGCCTATTAGTCCGGGATTCCCACCCCCCAGGATCGAAACCTTTAGGTTTTTCTTGAATATACCGTTTAGCTTCCAAGAATGTAAACCAGTTGAATTCTCGCGGAAAATTTGTAAAACTTGCAACTTCCCTATAGCTTTTTGATGTGCATCGTCGTTGCCGGGCAACACCCAAGATGCGACCACTCGTTGAGCCACAGGGTTCTCCACAAATAACAGTCGCATGACGTAATGTTTAGCCAAACAGGAGAGCCCTCGGAAAACTGCCAGACAAGGTGCCGGTTGTGAATACAGTTCGTTAAACATATCTGGCGATAACGTTGTTAGGTAATTCTGTAAGTCTGAGGCTAAACTACTCAATGTGCTCCTGTTCATATCTTCCGCCATTGTCACACTCACAATCAAAATTTTCAAAATAAGCCTAATACCGTAATAGCAGCGTAGACTAATAATATACCGGTAATAAACAGCAACGGGCCAGTGGCAGTGGCAGACAGAGGTCTCACTTCAAGGCATACCTTAAATTGGGCGGAGACTGTTTGAGCGTTATATTACATATTATCTGCTTATAGGAGCTATCAGGCTATAGGCTGATAGGCTGTAGGCAGTAGTATAGGCCTATTTAATTCATTAATTAAATAATATTTCAGATTATTCAGTGTCGTAATAGGCCTATATCGTGACGAAATACTGAAATATGTCAAAGGGTCAATCCATTCATACAACGCGAACGCAGCGAGGTACCGTACCTGGTGCTGGTACCATTCTGCCATTAGATTAAACAATATGCACAGCGCTGTCATTGTTATACTAAAATCACTGAAAATTTGATATAGACTATCCAATCATGCCTATTTTATAACACCTCAAGGCTGCAAGGTCAGAAGGTTCAAGGTGCCTCATGCTGCACCTGCCTGCATGCACCTACACTCTGCAGTCAGTGTCAGACATTCTGACAGTGCCAAAAGTTACAAAACCAGGAATGTTACTTCTGTACTTTACTATAACATATAACAGTATAATAACGGTATGTATTAGTGTTGTATTTTAAATTTCCCTCCAACATACATGTTAATTTTTACCAATCATAGCTCATAGCACATTCCGTTGACTATCTAAAATACTACTCCTGTACTCTGACATAAATTACAATTCAATACTGTAATATGGTATGTCTGCACTATCGGAATATCCCCAATAATATGAATATCAATAGTATATAAGGCAGACACGTATAATACTGTAATATAAAAGTGTAGTACAGCAGTACAGTGTAATATCAGTACAGCATAGCCAGATAGCAATAGGGAAAACCCTCCACCTATCTAGTGGTACCGGTATCTTAGGTACATAGTCCTATAAGGGGCGAGCCATGTATATTGTACATATCAGTACATATCAACTCCCCCTTTTAGATTTTTAATGTTTTTCAATTTAAAATCTTGTTTCGTAAACCCGTTCATCGAATCGCACAATGGGTTTACGTGAGCGTGTACTGTGGCGTAGTAAATTGCTTTCAGTTTTTTCTGAGTGGTTATTACTTGCTTCAGTTTCAACGTTTGTATCAGATATACTTTCAGTTTCGAAGTCACCGGTTTGCAAGTCGTTTCCAAGTTCTAGCGGCTCGTTGAATTGTCGTATGAAACGTCGGTTTCTCCGCATTGCGCGCCCAGATGGGAGTTTTATCCAATAGTCACGCGCTCCTTGCCGGCTGGTTATAATTCCGGTGCGGTCCCAATGTCTGGTGCGGGCGTTTTGTAGGCGCACTTTGGTATCAACGGGCAATGGTTTTAGGTTTCGCGCAGTGCTATTATAGTGGTCTATCGCCTTCTTACGAATAATGCTGTGTTTGTTGTCTGCTTCTTCAGCAGCATCGCGCCATTTAGGATCGTAAGTAGTATGGTGAGCTGGCACTCGTGACCGTAGATTGTGACCGAACACAATCTCGTTGGGAGATCGGCCGTCGAAACGCGGGGTATTGCGTAATTCTAGAATAGCTTCCTGGAAGTTCTCGGAAGTAATATCCTGTGTGGGCAACTTCGCTAGCATAGATTTTATTATGTTAACGTTACATTCCGCGTGGCCATTACTGGAAGGAAAATGGGGACTACTTGGTGCCCATTTTACTCCCCAGTGTTCTAGAAAATTTTTAAAATGTTTTGCGGCGAATTGTGGTCCGTTGTCTGTCCGCATGTGAGTTGGGACTCCGAAGTCGGCAAAGAAATGACGGACAACAGCGGCGACCTGCCGTGATGAGGGGTCGTTTCGCCATTGGGCTACTACAGGGTAGCCTGACAACATATCTGTATAAACTAAGTATTTGCGTCCAGCAGTAGTGAATAAATCCGCAGATACCCACTGAAATGGTCTAGATACCCACTGAAATGGTCTGTCTGGGGGAAGGTCCGTTATTAGTTTCTCCTTAGGTAGGCTGCGTTGGCGCTGTTGGCATTGCTCGCAGCCCCCAACGAGTTTGGCAATGTCCTTATTTATCCCGGGCCAAAAAACGACTTCGCGAGCTCGTTGTTTGGTACGTACTATACCCTGATGTGGGGCGTGTAAACGTTTTAGAACGAGGTTTCGTTTTGATTTCGGGATGACTAATTGTACACCAAATAAAACCAGTCCATTTTCGACGGACATTTCGTGGATAATAGATTTACACTGTTGTGTCAGGCTGGACACAGTATTTTTATTTGTAGGTCCCTGAAGAATTTCACACACAAGGGATTGGTAGTCAGGGTCCACTAATGCTGCAGTCCGGATCTCTTCTATGACAGGGTCATCAGTAGAAGGGATATGGGGCGAGCCACACTGTAAGGTAGTATTTTGCATACTATTTTGATGGGATTGTAATGCAGAGGAAATTGCAGCCAAAGTTGAGGTGTTATCCATCTCATCCTCGATTACATCCTCTGGATTATCAACTGGGGCACGGCTTAAACCGTCGGCAATGCGATTTTTCTCACCTTGCCGCCATTCTACATCAAATTGATAATTTGACTGCAATTCAGCTTTTATACGCTGTATTTTGTTATTCTCAACTTGACCCAGTGTATGTTTGTTAAAAATAGAAACGAGTGGGCGGTGGTCAGTAATTACTTTAAAAGGTTCAATGCCAGCCAGATATATGCGGCATTTCTCCAAACCAAACTTTATTGCAATGGTTTCGAGTTCTATAGTTGCATATCGACTTTCCGCACTCGTTAAAAATCGACTACCACACATGATTAATTTCCATTCATTTTGTTGTTTTTGCATTAAATTAAAACCCAGACCTTGTAACCGACTGGCGTCTGTTTCAAGGCGCGTTTCGGCCTGGAGTTCGAATGGGGCTAAGACAGGGGGACTCGTTAACGCGAGTTTAACCTCTTTAAATGCATTATCCTGCATGGTTGTCCAGGTGAAACTATTGCTAGTGCGCAATAATTCACGCAGAGGAATTGCGGCTGAGCTCACGGCTGAGGAGAAACATCCCAGCTGGTTGGTGAGACCCATGAAGCTTCTCAACTCTGTTATATTCGTGGGAGTAGGAAAGTCAACGATTGCGCGGATTTTCTCCGGATCGGCCTCTACTCCGGCGCTGGAAAGTATAAAACCAGCGAATTGGATGCATTGTTTGGAGAACTGAAACTTTTTGCGGTTCAGAGTTATTCCGTGGGTGCGACAACGCTCCAATATAGTGCGGACGTGATCGATGTGTTCTTCTAGGGATTCATCCTCTATGAGTATATCATCCACGAGTTTCTTAACGTTAGGTATACCGTCCAGAGCTAGGTCGCCACAGTAGTTATACGAGTCTCCAGTGGAAATGAATCCCATAGGGGCCCTGGCGTATCGGTAGCGCCCCCGAGGCGTTAGGAACGTGGTAAGGTCGCGCGACTCCTCCGCCAGCTCCACCTGCCAATAACCCGATTTGGCGTCGAGTTTGGTGAACCAGCGAGCGTTTGGTGTGCGGTCCATCATAATATCGGATGGCGTACGCGCGTTATGAATTGTCCGTTTCACTTGGTTATTGAGTTTCGTCAAGTCGACGGTCATCCGAATTTCCTCTGGGTTGCCGGGTTTCGGGCATACGACAATCGGATGACACCAAGGAACAGCTCGATCCCCGACACGTTCGATTATTCCTTTTGTAAGCATATCCTCAATTTCAAGGCGCGCCTTTTCTCTGTAGGCGAGCGGAATATTCCGAGCAGCGTAGATGCAAAACGGGGTTGCGTCCTCCCTCAGTTCGATTTTCGTCGGTGGGCCGTTCATCGTCCTCAACTCTGAAGGGATAGCGAAAACGTCGGAAAATTCTTCTATGAGTTTTTTTCCATTTTCTCTGCGAGTTTTATATCCGTCGTCGGTAGGACTTCCTTCACAGCACCAACTCTGTATTGATTTGGGAGGGGGGCGGGGAACAGGTCATGTACAATGTGTAGTCCCTTACAAGCTGCTAGGGAGAGGAAGACATCTCTCTTAATTTTATCACAAATGTATATGGTTTCGGTATGAGAGTCAGAGGATGGTTTCGCACAAAGAATAAAGTCTATGGACCCGAGACAATGTATGGATGAACCATCTGCACTCTGGAGGTTTACTTCCGTTGGTTGGAGTTTATCCCTCGTTATACCGAACCGTTTTAACAGTTGTATTCCGGCAACTGTAACCTGAGCCCCTGTATCTGCTATGCAGGCTTTAGTCGCTATGTATTCGCCCTGAGTATCATGGAAGTCTATGGATATAAGGGGCCTCGATGTGTAGGCCGCCTCCTTGAATGCAGCCAGGATTATTGCTCCAGTTCGTTTCGGCGTCTGTTTCTCTTTTGGATTACGACACACGTCGGCTAGGTGGCCATTACGATTGCAGTTGGAGCACGTTTTACCCTTGGCGGCACACGGTTTGCTGCTGTTGTGGGGCCAGGTACCGCCACATTTGTAGCAAACATTGGGAGGAAGTTGTGAGTTGCGGCGAGGTTGTTTCTCCTTAGGATCAGCAGATTTTTTCTGGCGAGGGCGACCGCGACTATGGGGGCGGGATTTTGGATAAACCGCGCCGACGTTTTGCTTTAGTCGTTGGTCGTCTTTCATAGCCAGTTCTTTATTGCGGCAAAAATCTACGATTTCTTCGCGTGTTAGCGTAGGTTTCTTTGCGAGCAACTCCAACCGAGTTTCGTCGTCTTCTATAGGCCTACCGCAAATTATGAGAGTTGATAACCAATCATCCTTTGCCATGCTCTCGAGAATCGCGTCATCCGCCATCTCGCACAAACTAATATAGAAGTCGTCAAAGGATTCTTTATCATCCTGACGTTTACGGACGAGTTTATAACGGTCCACCGTTATATTTTGTTGGGCTCGCAGGTGATTTCGTATGATCGTAAGGATTTCCTCCATTGACGATGTGGTATCCTGCGGGATACTAATGGCGTACTGTAATCGGTTCAAAAAATCCGGACTGCAGTATGAGAAGAAGGTTGCTAGTTGATCCTCTCTGATTTTATTATCGAGTTTCGTGACCCGGGAATAATTTCGCCAAGTGGCCTCCCACCTTTTAAACTCCTTGAACTGTTGAAGTCGACGTCGTCCTCCAATAGGTTTGGTGCGCGTACCGTGAGTTTAGTTGTTTCACGTTCGTTGACGCGTGGAGCGACGGTATCGATGTTCCGGTCGCGTTGGCGAGAAGTGTCGCCAGCACTGAGAGTTTCCATAAACCGGGCGTGTTGTTCCTCCTGTTGTATTTGCAACCCTTGCAGTTGAGTCAGTGAGTGAACATCCGTAGTTGCTGTTCACGTTGGTCGTTAATCAGCTGCTGTTGCTGTTGGAGCAGAGCTGCTACATCTATTCCGTGTGCTGCTCCTGCAACTGATTCTACCACCTCTTCTTCTATGTCGCCCTCCACTAGGAATTTCCGCAGTTTCTGTTTCAGAGCAACTGTCGAAGTTTTATCGCTAAACGTGATCTCAGCGTTGGTGAGATGAGCTTTTAGCGTATTCCTATCGAGTTTGTCAACGGATGAAGTATCGAGGTTGAGGGTGTCATCCTCAGTTGGTAGTGACATTTTTGGGTTGGCGTTCAGGCGGTTGCTTTTGGCTACACTTTAAATGCTAAATGCGTGTTGTGAGTTTAACTACTCGCAGCGCCATGGTATGTCTGCACTATCGGAATATCCCCAATAATATGAATATCAATAGTATATAAGGCAGACACGTATAATATAAAAGTGTAGTACAGCAGCAGCAGTACAGTGTAATATCAGTACAGCATAGCCAGATAGCAATAGGGAAAACCCTCCACCTATCTAGGGTACCGGTATCTTAGGTACATAGTCCTATAAGGGGCGAGCCATGTATATTGTACATATCAGTACATATCATAATAGGCATACATGGAAATCAAATAGGGTTTTCACCATTACCACTGAACCCCCAATATATAATTTTCAGAGTGACCGTCAGTAAACGACACAAGGTCGTTTCTATTTTACACATCATAACCATTTAATGGCATATTTAGTTTGGAGATATTTAGGTAATCTCCAGTTGTTTCTTAAACTAAAACTTTGTAGGACTGATCTATGATAATAGTTTAGAAAGTTTACATACATGCAGCCTTCCCCAGTTCGCCTGTCGGTCGATAGGGGGCTACATGTAAACAGTAATATGTCATCCAATTTAATTGCGTATAATCCGGTTGATCTGTGTAACATATCACTCTCTGTGGGGCGAGACACGTAGTCGGCGAGCCTTGGCATACGGTTCATATAGGGCAAATGGGCATGTCCGTCTGTCTGTCCGTCCATCTGTCCGTCCGTCTGTCTGGTAAATGCTTGATTATTGATTATTAAATCATTAACCCAGCAAGTCCCGGACCAAGAATGCTTCAATGAAATTTCTTGAAATTTTTATTGTGAGCATAAAGTGGACCTATTAAGAAAATTCCAAACTTTGGTTAACGTACATATATGGGAAGATAGATTTTACATAGGGTCTACAAATGTAGACGTTAGGACTTCAAGGGTACAAAAATACACTTATTTTGTGCAAAAATATGTGCAGACAGTGGTGGGGACACTGGTGCAGACAGTGGTGCAGACACCTGGTGCAGACAGTGGTGCAGACAGTGGTGCAGGCAGACACTGGTGCAGACAGTGGTGCAGACACTGGTGCAGACACTGGTGCAGACAATTGTGCAGACACCTGGTGCAGACAGTGGTGCAGACACTGGTGCAGACTTTGGTGCAGACAGTGGTGCAGATACTGGTGCAGACACCTGGTGCAGACAGTGGTGCAGACACTGGTGCAGACAGTGGTGCAGACAGTGGTGCAGACACTGGTGCAGACAGTGGTGCAGACACATGCATCATGCTGCATGAAGGCCTTTTAGCAGTTTCAACAGCTCTTTTCAGCATTTATCATGCTGCACGAAGGCATCTGAACAGTTTCAACAGCTATTTTCAGCATTCTCATATTGCACAAAGCCCTCTGAACAACTTCAAATGTTATTTTTTAGCATTTATGCTGCATGAAGGACTTTGAACAGTTTTATAACTTTCAACAGCAATTTTCAGCTTTTCTCATGTTGCACAAAGCCATCTGAACAATTTCAACTGTTTATTTTCAGCAATTATCATGCTGCATGAAGAACTCTGTGAACAGTTTTATCAACTCTTTTCAGTATTTCACCTTCTGTGCGAAGGCCTGAAAGTTTCAAAACTTATTTTCAGTCTTTCTCAAGCTGCTCGAAGACCTCTGAACAGTTTCAACAGCTCTTTTCAGCATTTATCATGCTGTGTCAAACTGTGCGAAGGCCCCTGGGCAGTTTTATCAGTTCTTTTCAGTTTTTCTCATGATACATGATACCCTCTGAACAATTTCAACAGCACTTTTCAGCATTTATCATGCTGCACAAAGGACTCTGAACAGTTTTAGTGGCTCTTTTCTAGTATTTAACATGCTGCGCGAAGGCCTGAATAGTTTCAAAAGCTCTTTTCAGTATTTAAAATGCAGCAAGAATGTCTCTAACTAAAGCGTTTTGACAGCTCGTTTCAGTATTTGTGATGCTACTTGACTGCTTGAAGGCCTCTAAATAGATTTGGTGGGGTTGAAATGAACATAAGAACCCAGCGTTCTTGTCAATATTGACATTAGATGTCAATATTGACATGCAATAAAACATATCATTAAAATTATTACAAACAACAATATACATTGGTTGGATTCAACAATATTTTAATTAAAATAGATATTCTCTTTACAAAAAAACATTTTCTACTTTTCAAATCACAATATTTAAAAAATTTATGATCAAAACATGTCAATATTGACATCATGTCAATTTTGACATGGAACATGTCAATATTGACAACATGTCAATATTGACAAAGTGCCCGACTGTACAGTACCTACTCTATGTCAGGTGAAATTATGAGCCCCTGTATCCTGTATCCATATTCCTGTATGGAATGTCTTCTGAAATTACAGTATATACTGTACTACAGTAATTTCAGTGATATTTGTACCCCTTAAGTCCTAAGGTCTACATTTGTAGACTTGCTCATTTAGGACATCACGAATTCTAATTACATGTTGTTGGGAGCTTCATAATTCATTTATATGTTCAGAAATTATCAGGGATGATAATATTTGCATCTCCAAGTCACATGAGGCAACTTTCGTCCTAAAATTAGAGTTGAATTTACTCGTACTCTTTTTGCATAAATTCACTAAAATTGAGCTTTTGTCAGATGTTAGTATTGCGAACATGAGGGCTAAAATTTACTTTAAATAGTACTCCCATGCCTCTAAGTCTGATTTATAGTGAAAATACTAAATAAATTGGTACAGCTTTTAATTGAGAGCACCATATTGCATGGGTCTACAAATGTAGACCTTAGGACTTAATGGGTTTTAATGAATGCTTTGGAAATTAAATGTTTAACAATACTTTTTTGAATTTTTCAGTCTGGATGGAACGTGCGAATGTATCGCTGGATTTCGAGGTCGACTCTGTGAACAACCATGCACGTTTGGAAGATTCGGTAAAGATTGCGCGGAAATCTGCGTATGTGGTTACGGTTCCACCTGCGACCCATCGACGGGTCAATGCACCTGTCAAGCGGGGTACACTGGGGACCAATGCAAGGAAACGTGTCCCCGTGGGTATTATGGTGCGGGCTGCTCTTCCCAATGTCTTTGCACTAACGGCGGATTTTGTCTCCATACCGACGGGTCTTGCATCTGCCCTCCCGGTTTCCAGGGTGTATCATGCGAAGAGGAATGTCCTAAAGGTACATACGGCCCGGCATGCAGCTCTCGGTGCGAATGTGAGTTCGATGCGGTCTGCGATAAGCGTCATGGATCTTGCACATGTCGCAGTGGGTACACGGGCGAGCGATGCCAGAGCCCCTGTGGGCAAGGATTGTTTGGTCCCAATTGCGAGAACCTGTGTCGTTGTGCTGCGAACCGGGCAACCTGTGACCCTCGCAGCGGGAGTTGTAACTGTAAGCCGGGATACAATGGAACTCATTGCGAACACGAGTGCGCGGTAGGATACTTCGGTGATGGCTGCGAAAGTGTGTGCAAATGTATGAATAGAGCCCAGTGCGATCATGTTACGGGAACCTGTGACTGTGCTGTTGGTTGGATTGGGGAATTCTGTGATAAAGAATGCACACAGGGATATTATGGCAAATCATGTAATGAAGAGTGTCTATGCGAAAATAAGGCATTGTGTAATCGATTTGATGGCAGTTGTTTATGTGAAGATGGATATGAAGGTCGATACTGTGAAAGAAAATGTGCCCCTGGTAAATATGGAAAGTTGTGTAATTTTGTTTGTATGTGTCAAAACGGAGCTTCATGCGATCACATTTCTGGAGCATGTGATTGCCGTGATGGTTTCCGAGGTATAACTTGCAACGATATTTGTGCGAGAGGCTTATTTGGTAAAAATTGTCGACAAAATTGTTTATGCAATGCAGCTAACTCGGAATGCTTACCTTATGACGGCTCTTGTCATTGCGCCCCGGGCTACACTGACAGCCTTTGCAACTCTGTTTGCTCTTATGGCACATATGGTGCTGATTGTAAGTCTAACTGTTTCTGCCAAAATAATTCCCCGTGTCATCATGTCACTGGCACGTGTGAGTGTACGCCTGGTTGGATGGGACCATCTTGTAGCAAGCCTTGTGATGATGGTTATTTTGGCCTTGAATGCGGTTCTCTGTGTCAATGTGTGAATGGGAAGTGTAATATAAAGGATGGAAGTTGCATATGTGATGCGGGTTATAAAGGCCGTTTCTGTGATATTCCGTGCGATCAAGGAAAGTTTGGTGTAAAATGCGAAAATATATGCGATTGCAGACATGGCTCGATATGCGACCCAGTTGATGGGCAGTGCAGCTGTCAACCTGGTTTCACTGGTGATAAATGCGAACAGAAATGCTTAATTGGGAGATACGGAAGTGGCTGTCAGTATTATTGCAACTGTCAGAATGACGCCACATGCGCTCATACTGATGGCCATTGTTTGTGTTCGCCTGGGTTTCAAGGTGACAGATGTGAAAAAATATGTGATGTAGGTAGATACGGTGGCAATTGCGATCGTCGTTGTGAATGCAATCCAAACAACAGTATCCGCGGTTGTCATCACATCGATGGCTCGTGTTCCTGTTTGGCAGGCTGGAGGGGGATAAAGTGCGAGAGAAGATGCCGAGCCAACTATTTTGGTCCAAATTGTATCTCTGAATGCTCTTGTAAAAATGGAGCAATATGCAGTCGATTCGATGGTCAATGTGTATGTGAGCCTGGATGGACAGGCGAATTTTGCGAGTCTCCTTGTGCTCCTGGAACATATGGTAGAAAATGTGAGTCATTATGCCCCTGTGAACAAGGTTCTATATGTGACCCCGTAGATGGATCTTGTGACTGTTTACCTGGATGGATGGGTACCGTTTGTGACGAAAAGTGCCCTTTCGGATACTTTGGAAAAGGATGCTCTGAGGTTTGCCAGTGCAAAAATGGAGCTACGTGTGACAATGTCAACGGGTATTGTCTTTGTGATATACCGGGATTCGAAGGTCGATATTGCGATCAAGAATGCCTCCCTGGCACTTTCGGAATTAATTGTAATGAACTTTGTTTGTGCGAAAATCGAGCATTATGTGATCGTTTCACTGGAGCTTGCACGTGTAACGAGGGTTGGAAGGGAAACGATTGCTCCATCAAATGTCCGCCAATGCAATACGGGAAAGATTGTATGTATAATTGTGAATGTGCTTCGACTTCAATATGTAGTAGATTCGATGGTTCCTGTGTATGCGACATTGGTTACACAGGAAAACTATGTGACCAAACTTGCTCATCAGGTAAATTTGGTCGGCAATGTGAGAACACATGTTTGTGTCAAAATGGAGCTAGTTGCAACCCGACGGATGGTAGTTGTTTCTGTGAGGATGGGTGGAAAGGCGATCATTGTGAGGTCCCGTGCTCACCAGGAAGTTTTGGGAAATTTTGTGGGGAAAGGTGTCGTTGTTTGCACGGTGGACGTTGCGATATAACAGACGGGTCTTGTCTTTGTTCAACTGGGTATTGGGGTCACATTTGTCAGAATCAGTGTCGGCCTGGAACTTTCGGAACTGCATCTAGAACTGGAAGTTGTAGAATGTGTGATTGTCAAAATGGGGCATCATGTGACTTCATAACAGGGGAGTGCCGATGTCTGGCTGGATATTTGGGATCTAAGTGTGAGGATCGTTGTCCACAGGGTAAATTTGGGATTCGTTGCTTATCATCGTGTGACTGTGTTAATAACGCCACTTGTTCTCCTTACGATGGGAGGTGTTACTGTCAACCTGGTTTTGACGGGACCAAATGTGAAAAAAGTTGTGTCAAGGGATTTTTTGGGCTGTATTGTAAGAACCAGTGTCAGTGCGAAAACAATGCCATATGTGAACCAGATACAGGTTATTGTACTTGCAAGGAAGGATGGACGGGCAGAAATTGTAATATATCATGTATTGATGGATTCTATGGCCCGGATTGTTTACAACGTTGTATGTGTATCAATGGTGCTGTATGTTCTCGATTCAATGGGCAATGTCAGTGTCTTGATGGATTTATGGGACCTTATTGCGGGAGTACATGTCGTGACGGATTATATGGAAGTGATTGCGCTTTGACCTGCGAATGTCAGAACAGCGGAATTTGTGATCACAGGAATGGCGTATGTGATTGTTCTGATGGTTGGAAAGGAGATTTTTGCGAATCGGCCTGCCCTGAAAATACATTTGGGAAATATTGCGTTCAAACCTGCGACTGCATGAATGATGCATTATGCAATCGTTTTAGTGGCGTTTGTTTGTGCAAAGCGGGATTTTTTGGAGATAAATGCGAAATGGAATGTCCTGCAGGGAAGTATGGTGCTGGATGTCAAGGAATTTGTGATTGTAAAAATGACGCTATATGTAATTCCATTGATGGAACGTGTAAATGCAAAACGGGTTGGAAAGGTGACACATGCGACATAAGGTGCCCGAGTGGTATGTATGGCGAATATTGTGCTGAAACATGCACATGCCAAAATGAAAAGTTATGTAATCGGTTCAATGGTGAATGCGTTTGTCTAGATGGGTATCGCGGTACTCATTGCGAATATGAATGCCAAGAAGGAAGATATGGGGAAGATTGTTCACAATACTGCATGTGTCAGCAAAACTCTATCTGCAACCACGTTAATGGTGCCTGTGCATGCAATTCTGGGTTTAAGGGAATATACTGTGAAGAGATATGTCCACCAGGATTATTTGGACCATATTGTCGCCAGGAATGTGAATGCAAGAGTGGCGGCGTTTGCAATCGGTTTAACGGTTCCTGTGAGTGTTCGCCTGGTTTCACTGGGAAAAAGTGTGAATATAAATGCGCTGATGGAAAATATGGATTAAGGTGTAATGATGTCTGCAAATGTCAGAATACGGCTACATGCGACCACATCACTGGCTTTTGTAATTGTGAAGCAGGTTGGATGGGCAAATTTTGTGATAAGAGATGTGTGAAATCGAGATATGGACCGTTTTGCCAAGGAATATGTTCCTGCAAAAATGGGGCATTATGTGATCGTTTTGATGGTCAATGCTTTTGCCCTCCTGGATACACTGGTGCCGATTGTGAACAGTTCTGTCCAAATGGTCGTTATGGTGATAAGTGCAGCTCAATATGCCCCTGCCAAAACGGGGCAGCATGTGATGTTATTGATGGTTCATGCAAATGTGCTAAGGGATGGTACGGAAACAATTGTCAACTTGAATGCCTAGCTGGTCGATATGGAGCATATTGCATCCATCCATGTAAATGTCTGAATAATAGCACATGTTCAAAGATGGATGGCACATGTTCTTGTAATCCCGGATGGACAGGTCAATATTGCGAGAGTTCATGCCAACATGGATTTTATGGCCAAGATTGTAAACAAAGGTGTGATTGTGATGATGGGGGCTCGGCTGGTTGTCATCACGTTGACGGTACATGTTTATGTACTGCTGGGTGGGGAGGTGTTGCTTGCTCTCAAAAGTGTATCGACAGATGGGGTGATAATTGCGAATTTCCTTGCAATTGTCAAAACGGAGGCGTATGTTCTCCATTTGATGGCCAATGTTCGTGCCTACCGGGTTGGCGAGGGTTAAATTGCGAAAAACCTTGCTTCTCTGGACGATTCGGGAAGGGGTGCAAGTCTAATTGTAAGTGTGAGAATCAGGCTGATTGCGAACCGATCTCTGGAGCATGTTCATGTAAAAATGGATGGCACGGTGAAACATGCGATGAACGTTGTCCGAAAGATACATTCGGTTTATATTGTATGTCTCAATGTAATTGTAAAAATAATGCCATTTGCAATCGGGTTGATGGTTCTTGTATTTGTGCACCTGGCTACCATGGCCTATTATGCGATAAAATATGTGCGGATGGCTATTTTGGATATAATTGCCAGCAGGTCTGTGATTGTAGAAACGGTGGTGTATGTAACCATGTGGATGGATCTTGTGAATGTGCGAATGGTTGGATGGGAGCTATTTGCGCTGACCCTTGTCATTCTGGATACTATGGTAAATACTGTACTCGGGCATGCGCTTGCAAAAATGGAGGACTGTGTTCAAAATATGATGGATCATGTCAATGTAAACCCGGCTGGGTCGGCTTAGACTGTAGCAGTCCTTGTGCGGCTGGGTTGTATGGAACGGATTGTGCAGCGGTTTGTGATTGTGAAAATCAAGCCACTTGTCACGCTGTAAGCGGTGATTGTGAATGTTCAAGTGGATATACTGGACTAAAATGTTCTTTAAGATGCGAACCAGGAAGATATGGTATTGATTGCGGGGAAACCTGTAATTGTCAGAATAACAGCACTTGTAACCGTTTTGATGGGAGTTGTATATGTCGTGATGGCTACACTGGAAAATTTTGTGCAAGTAAATGTCTTCAAGGACTTTTTGGAAATAAATGTTCGAAGAATTGTATTTGTAAGAACTCAGCAAAATGCGATCATATTTCTGGTGACTGCATTTGTCTAGATGGTTTCCACGGCGATACATGTGAAGAACGGTGTCAACCTGGTTACTATGGTTACTACTGTCTTGAGAAGTGTCAATGTGAAAATGATGCCATTTGCAACCGTTTTGATGGATCTTGTATATGTCCACCAGGGTATGTGGGAAGGTACTGCAATACAACATGCAATGTTGGCGAATGGGGAGAAAATTGTATGGAGGTTTGTCTATGTCAGAATGGAGGTCTCTGTAATTATATTACTGGTGAATGCCAATGTACTGCTGGGTGGAAAGGAGTGTACTGTGAAGACCGGTGTCCTTCTGAGACCTTTGGTGTTAACTGTCAACAACCATGTCGATGTGAGAACCAGGGTGTCTGTAACCGTGTAGATGGTTCGTGTAAGTGTCAACCGGGGTTTAATGGTCTATATTGTGAAAGTAGATGTCCTCCTGGGAGATGGGGTCCGGATTGCACTAACACCTGTCTGTGTAACAATGGGGCCCCTTGTGACGCTCAGAATGGTCGTTGTCAGTGTACGGCTGGTTGGATGGGTTCTTCATGCACTCAGAGGTGTGAGAGTGGAAAACATGGTATAAATTGTCAACAGATTTGTCGGTGCTCTCATAATTCAATATGTAATAGATTCACAGGCGCATGCGTGTGCGAGCCTGGATGGCAAGGGTTATTCTGCGAAAATAAATGTAACAATGGGTTGTATGGGGATGAGTGTAAAATACAATGTTTGTGCGAAAATGGAGCGTACTGCAATCATGTTGATGGTTCTTGCAGCTGCACTGCGGGTTGGAAAGGTAAATTTTGCAATGAGACATGTGAAACCGGTAGATTTGGAATTAATTGCAGAATGACGTGTCAATGTCAAAATAATGGTCTTTGCGTAAACACGGATGGATCTTGCTTATGTATGTCGGGTTTTATTGGTGAGATTTGTAGCATGATGTGCCCTGTAGGAACATTTGGCGAGGGTTGCAACAAAACATGTTTATGTCAACATGAAAGTATGTGTAACAATGTGGATGGCAGTTGCGATTGCAAGGAGGGATGGAAAGGAATTCATTGCACTGAGCGATGTGAAAATCCAACTTGGGGAAAAAACTGTGAACAATCCTGTCATTGTTTAAATGGAGGATTGTGCCACCGATATAATGGGCGTTGCATCTGCACTGATGGGTTTTGGGGAGATGACTGTTCACGTCCGTGCGATAATGGCGAATGGGGACCTAAATGCGGTAATATTTGTGAGTGTGAAAATGGTGCCGGTTGCAATCATATTGATGGATCCTGTTCTTGTACAGATGGCTGGAAGGGCATTTATTGCGATGAAAAATGCTCCCCTATGACTTATGGCATCAACTGCATGAAAAAATGTGAATGCAGTCCCAATTCAATTTGCGATGGTGTTGATGGGTCGTGTATTTGTAATCCTGGTTACCGGGGTGAACTTTGCGATTTCCCTTGTAAAGTCGGTAGATATGGGGTTGGCTGCCTTGACATATGTCAGTGTGATAATGGGGCTGTGTGCAACAACGTGGATGGAACCTGTAGTTGCGCTCCGGGTTGGTTGGGGATATTTTGTGACGAACGGTGCGATGGAAACCATTATGGCTACTACTGTCGCGCACAATGCGACTGTCGTAATGGTGGGTCGTGTAATCCAGCCAATGGCGAGTGTACTTGCGCACCTGGATTCGAAGGTAAGCACTGCCACGAAAAGTGTCGCAAAGGGCTATTCGGTGTTAATTGCGCCGAGAAGTGTGGCTGCCAAAATGGGGGATATTGTGACCATATTTCGGGTAACTGCACCTGTATGGCCGGCTCGTTTGGAATGTATTGCAGGGATCGATGTCATCAAGGATCATGGGGATTTGATTGCAAAGAAAAATGTGAATGCAAAAACGATGCAATTTGCAGCAGATTCGATGGCCGTTGTGTTTGCCAACCGGGATATACGGGTCAATTGTGTGAGAGGAAATGTCCCCCGGGTAGATTTGGTAGCGAATGTCTGCAGCATTGTAATTGTATGAACTTTGGTATGTGCGATCACATCGACGGATCGTGTACATGCCAAGCTGGATGGAAGGGATTTGATTGCAGTGAAGGTTGTGATGTTGGTACTTATGGTATTCGTTGTCAAGATAGTTGTAAGTGCCAGAACTCGGCAATTTGTTCGCGATTTGATGGTGCTTGCTTGTGTGAGAAAGGATACCGTGGGGATCTTTGTCAAGATTTTTGCCACGTTGGTACGTATGGAAATAAGTGCAGCAAAATTTGTCCGTGTCAAAACAGTGCGGAATGTTCACCTATTGATGGATCTTGCACATGCACTGAGGGATGGACTGGACCTATCTGTGACTCGAGATGTCCAGCCTGGACATACGGCCCCGGCTGCATTAACGATTGCACGTGCTCAGAAAATTCACTAAATTGTAATAGATTTACTGGCGAATGCATTTGTAAAATTGGCTACACAGGCGATGGTTGCCAAACGAAATGTAGTCGGGGATTTTATGGCCAAAATTGCGGGTCTGTTTGCGGATGCGAAAATGATTCAAAATGTGATCCATTTACTGGGGCCTGCGAGTGCTCGGCTGGATGGATGGGGCAATCATGCAACATGAAATGTCCAGAGGATCGTTATGGCGAGTATTGTATGCAACTGTGTAAGTGCGAAAATGGCGCCATCTGTAATCGTTTTAATGGATCGTGTATTTGTAAACATGGTTGGAAGGGTATAACATGCAGTGACCAGTGCAACAACGGATTTTATGGAGATAAGTGCAAGCAGGTTTGCCCGTGTAACAATGGTGGATTATGTAATCCCATTGATGGATCATGCGTTTGTGGACCGGGTTATTATGGAGAAATTTGTGACGACATATGTCCCAAAGGGAAATATGGTCTTCAATGTATCGCCGACTGTTCCTGTGATAACGGAATTTGTGACCATTTTGATGGCAAATGCCACTGCCACCCAGGCTGGTTTGGCAATAAATGTAGCAAGCCATGCCAAAACGGATTTTATGGCAGAGATTGTAGAGAAAGGTGTATCTGCCGAAATGATGCTGGCTGCAATCATATTGATGGGTCGTGTTCTTGCGCGGCTGGCTACTATGGGAATGAGTGTGCTGCTAGATGTCAAATGGGATATTATGGGATAAATTGCAAAGAAACTTGCAAATGCAATATAAATTCTACACAAGTGTGCAACAGATTTGATGGAAGTTGTTTGTGCTTATCTGGTTGGAGAGGCCCATTTTGTCATTCTAGGTGTTCTGCTGGAACGTGGGGTGACGATTGTAACCGTCTATGTGATTGTGAACATGGTTCTTTCTGCAACCATGAAAATGGAGTTTGTATATGCGCTCCGGGGTGGAGAGGGTTAAGATGTGGCATCGCTTGCGATCATGGGAGGTGGGGAAGTAATTGCGAAGGTGTGTGCCAGTGCAAAAATGGGGCATCATGCAGTGTATATGACGGAAGCTGTCACTGTCTCCCTGGGTTTACCGGCAAATTATGTGAGAATGTGTGCAAACCTGGTCTTTATGGCCAAGATTGTGAGGAACTATGTCAATGTCAAAATGGGGGCATTTGCGACCACATATCGGGGCATTGCTCATGTGCTGAAGGTTGGATGGGTTTAGTTTGTTTTGATAGATGTCCGCCGAGCCATTGGGGAAAAGATTGCAATAACACCTGCCAGTGTAAAAATGACGCGATTTGTAACAGATTTACAGGTCAATGTAGTTGCGCACTTGGCTTTTATGGTGTTACATGTGATTCGAGTTGTCCACAGGGAAGGTTTGGAGACAATTGCAATGAACATTGTCAGTGTCAAAATTACGATAATTGTGACACTGTAACTGGGGCTTGTTCTTGTAAAAATGGTTGGACTGGGGATCTTTGTATGGTAAAGTGTCCGCCGGGGATGTATGGATCACACTGTATGGAGATGTGCAGGTGTTTGAATGGGGGAATATGCAATCGATATGATGGAAACTGCTCGTGCCCTGCTGGATACACTGGTCAATCATGCAAGGATTCATGTCCTGTGGGAACGTTTGGTTTGGGATGTGCGCAACCGTGTCAATGCAGCCATGGGGCGCGTTGTAACCATGCTTCGGGATTTTGTGACTGTGGGGCTGGTTGGAAGGGCGAGAATTGTGATATAGGCTGTGACAATAAGACGTTTGGACCCCATTGTCGCTATCAATGTAGTTGTTTAAATGGCGGCAGTTGTGATAAATATGACGGTCATTGTGACTGTCCATCTGGTTGGAAAGGGGATTTTTGCCAATTAGAATGTGGAAATGGCGCTTTCGGAAAGCTCTGCAAAGAAACTTGCCAATGTCGGAATGGTGGTGTTTGTTCGAGTACTGACGGGTTTTGTTCATGTAGGGATGGATGGAAAGGAGATTATTGCGAAGAAAGATGCGCAATTGGAATGTTTGGCCATAATTGTGCGGCATCTTGCCGATGTGTTACAGCAAACACAAAATCATGTAGCACTATGGATGGGAGTTGTTTATGCCAAGCGGGATGGATGGGCGAAATCTGTAGTGTTCCTTGTAGGTCTGGTTTCTACGGCGAAAATTGCGCATCATTATGTGAGTGCAATA
The DNA here is from genome assembly GCA_032718475.1 of Nemertoderma westbladi. Lineage (NCBI taxonomy): Eukaryota > Metazoa > Xenacoelomorpha > Nemertodermatida > Nemertodermatidae > Nemertoderma > Nemertoderma westbladi. The sequence continues at coordinate 90,350 of JAUCBJ010004179.1, forward strand.
ATGGAGGTATTTGTTCGCCATCAGATGGAAGTTGTGATTGTAGAGCAGGTTGGGGAGGGGTTCTTTGTGAAACGGAATGCCACCACGGATATTGGGGTAGGAATTGTTTACAGGCTTGTCATTGCGAGAACAATGCGACATGTAACCGAGTAACAGGTGAGTGTGTTTGTCAACCGGGTTACACGGGCACTTCTTGCCACTTGCGGTGTGCACCAGGTACATGGGGGGTTGACTGCGAACACACGTGCGTGTGCCTGAATGGTGCTTCTTGCAATGCTGTAACCGGTTATTGCGAATGTATGGCTGGTTGGAAAGGCGATACTTGTGGACATCCATGTGGCGATGAAAAGTTCGGAATTTCGTGTAAACAAACTTGCAGTTGTCGGAACGGGGCTACTTGCGATCGTTTCCATGGATACTGTCTATGTACTCCGGGTTGGACTGGGGAGCGCTGCGATCAGCAATGTGTTGCGGGTAGGTTCGGGCCTGGTTGCGAGCGGCATTGCACCTGCATGAACGGCGCGGTATGCGACCCAGTGAATGGTCACTGTACGTGTTCGGCGGGGTGGTTGGGACTGGACTGCGAGATGCCATGTACTCGCGATCGGTACGGTTACCAGTGCAAAGAGGTCTGCCAGTGCAGCCACGAAGGGACGTGCAACCCGGTGGATGGGTCCTGTATTTGCGCGTCGGGCTGGACCGGGGAGACCTGTTCCCAGACCTGTACGGAGGACAAGTACGGCCCGGATTGTTCGCAATCGTGTTTCTGCTCTAACGGAGCGAAATGCGACCGATTCGACGGCAGTTGTCGGTGTACCAGCGGTTGGCAGGGCCGCAATTGCGAGATAGCCTGTCCCTACAACATGTGGGGACCCGATTGTAATTTACAGTGTCAGTGCAAGTCGGGGGGAGTTTGCAACCGGTTCACCGGGTTGTGCAGCTGTCCGTCCGGCTACAAAGGAATTATCTGTCAAACTGTCTGCGATATCGGCACCTACGGCTCCTACTGCAATCGCACTTGTTCCTGCAACCACGGGGGTATCTGTTCGCGTATCGATGGATCATGCAGATGTATGCCCGGTTGGACGGGGGTGGATTGTAGCGAGAGTTGTCGCCCCGGTCTGTTTGGTATTGGATGTAGCGAGCGATGTGACTGCCGCAACGGTGCCCTATGTAGCCGGTTCGATGGGAGTTGTATTTGCCTTCCCGGTGAGTAAATACGTTATCACATTACTAAAAATTATATAATATTATGTATACTTTATATTGTCTATTGTCTATATTCATTCATAACTGTCTGTACTTCTTAGGATATGAAGGAGATAACTGCCAGCACGCATGTCAACAAGGTACTTATGGAAAAGACTGTGCAGCTAAGTGCCACTGTGTAAATGCTCAAGGTTGCGATCCAACATTTGGTAGTTGTATCTGTCTGCTTGGATTTACCGGTGAAAAATGCGATATAAGGTGAGTTGGTGTGGTAGAATTTGGTGTAATATAAATTAAATAATTATAATTATTTGACATAAGATCTTACTACCCTTCTTGCAATACGTAGTTTTAGTTTAGTTTATCGCGCAACGCGCGATAAATATAATAAATATTTAGCTGGGGGACTGAAAGACTCCCTGACTTCGTCGAATCGCTCCCCTGGTATAGTTGGGTAATTTTTACATATTTGACTTTTGTATACGCGTCGTTTATCTTATCGTAACGTCATGTTGGTACAAAAGTGATAGTCATGGATAACATTTTGAGAGTTAAATATTGCACAAGATGAGAGCGTAGTGTGACTCGAATAATTAGGGGGGGGGGGGGGGGGGGTGGGGGGTGTACACCATTTTGATTTTGATCCAATTTTGAGAAAGTAGTTTTATGATAGATTATAATGCACGATTAAATGGCGTTTCTAAATCTGAAAACCGTTATTTAATAGCTCTTTTAGTTTTCAAGTTATAACAATTTCCATTTCGGGAGACCTAATGAAATTACTATAACTATGTACAATGAAAGGTCGATTATCTCCAAATCTTTTTTTTATGAAATTGTCAACTAGTCTGAAAATTTATGTGGGTATCTACATAACAACTCTGTATAAAAGTATCAGACAACTTTTTGAAATTTTTAGTTAATAAAATTTAATACTACTTACAACAAACCTAAAAATTTGCATAATTTGCAGCGCCACCTAGTGGTTATTTTCACAAAATGTATGTGATTAGATACAAAAATGTAAAAGCCTTAGGGTTTTAAGCGCAACCAAGTTTTTTTATTGTTAACTTAACTAGTAACTTAAATGTTAGTTAGATTTACGCAATTTTAATTTTAATATTTATTTCTTTTAGATGCCCCAATAATACCTTTGGCTATGATTGTTCAGAAGTTTGCCGATGCCCTGCTAATATAGCATGTAACCCAGCCACTGGTGAATGTTTGTGTCCTCAGGGATTCACTGGCATTATGTGCCAAACACCTGTAAAGGTATGTTGGTTTGGTCGATTCAGTACAATATATTACAAATCAGTGTTTAAACGGGATCAGACTTTTCGGGATTTCCGGGATCGGGACCGGGATTATCACTCTCGGGTTCCCGTTTTTTGGGATCGGGATTGCAATTTTGGATCAAATTAGAGTTATTATTATATTTGATGTGGCGGGGTATTTGTAAGTCTATTACAATTATTTTGCAATTGATTACTAATGGTTTACTGATATAAACATTCGATATAATCAATAAATTTCTGTTCTGCTGGAACTATTTATCAGATATTCAACAAATTTACTTAACAATTCATACTTCGGGATCCCGTTCCAAAAAAGCCGTTGTCGGTATTTTTACTGAAATACGTTGAAATTTGGTACTCTTCTTTGGTACCATTGTCAATACAATTCTGAACAAATTTAGCTAAAAATTCTCAGGAGCCTTTTTGTAACAAAAAAGCCCCAAAAATAACTTTTTGGTTCTTATTTGAGTTCTAAAATACCCTTGTCAAGTTTTTGCGAAATTTATTCAGAAGAATTGGATGCGGGAGCTTTCTGAACCTTATAATCCAAATTTCAACTGATCTGAACTAATATTGGTGACCCCCCCCCCCCCCCCCCCCCCCGCCAAAGATAAATACGCAACTGGTTTATTACAGTAGGCATCTTACTTTATTTTGAAACCATTCCTTCCCTGTTGTACTTAAAACAGTATCTATATGTTATTTTAGCCTAAAAGTTGTGAGTGTGAGAATGGTGGTGTCTGTGTAGATGGGTTGCACTGCAGTTGTCCACCGGGATTTCTGGGCCAAAGATGCACAATATCGTGCACCACAGGTTAGTTAAAACTGAGAGTAATGGAATATTTGGTCAGAAAATAATAATGTAGAGCACTTTGTGAGACACATAAGTCTTATACTTGTAGATAATTTAATTTCCTTTAAGATATTGAGCGAATGGTGTTAGCGCCTTGGTTAGCGCCCTATAACGTCGCCACGCCCACTTACTTTCATATATCCCATACTCACTCTTGAATGAGAAGACTATGTGGTTCATAGTACTGTAATTCATCTGTTTCTCTATTTACAAGTCTCAATAACTTTCTGCGCCACTCAGGTTTCTGGGGTCTGGACTGTGTCAACCCCTGTAGATGTTTGAATGACGCTGTTTGCAACAATGTCGATGGTACATGTCTATGTTTACCCGGTTTCTATGGAAACGATTGCAGCAAATCCTGCACGGTTGGATTGTGGGGTAAGGACTGCAACCTACACTGCAGCCCCAGCTGCCGCCATGCCTGTCATCCGACGACCGGTGAATGCGTCTGCCCCCCAGGATTTACCGGTTAGTCTCCGTTTACTGTTATATAGCATACAGTATTGGGATGTCCTTACCAAAATACCAAAGCAAAGCAACGTTTGCACCAACAATTCGAAATATCTGTATATCCCAATTTAAATGATATTCTTAAGAATTTGCCGTTTTATAACAGATTCATAACATAACAATGTCACACAGTAAAGTTAAATAAAGTGGTAATAAGCACAGGGATTACACACAGAGTCTATCGACTTATTTCCACTTATTTTGGTCCCCCGGAACTATACGCCCCAGGGGAAACTTATACTCATTAAGCTACTGTTTAAGGATGCGAGGCAGAGATGCACCCTGACTGGTCCCTTTAAACTGCTCGTACCGATACGAGGCAGAGATGCACCCTGACTGGTCCCTTTAAACAGTTCGTACCGATACGAGGCAGAGATGCACCCTGACTGGTCCCTTTAAACAGTTCGTACCGATACGAGGCAGAGATGCACCCTGACTGGTCCCTTTAAACAGTTCGTACCGATACGAGGCAGAGATGCACCCTGACTGGTCCCTTTAAACAGTTCGTACCGATACGAGGCAGAGATGCACCCTGACTGGTCCCTTTAAACAGTTCGTACCGATACGAGGCAGAGATGCACCCTGACTGGTCCCTTTAAACTGCTCGTACCGATACGAGGCAGAGATGCACCCTGACTGGTCCCTTTAAACAGTTCGTACCGATACGAGGCAGAGATGCACCCTGACTGGTCCCTTTAAACAGTTCGTACCGATACGAGGCAGAGATGCACCCTGACTGGTCCCTTTAAACTGCTCGTACCGATACGAGGCAGAGATGCACCCTGACTGGTCCCTTTAAACAGTTCGTACCGATACGAGGCAGAGATGCACCCTGACTGGTCCCTTTAAACAGTTCGTACCGATACGAGGCAGAGATGCACCCTGACTGGTCCCTTTAAACAGTTCGTACCGATACGAGGCAGAGATGCACCCTGACTGGTCCCTTTAAACTGCTCGTACCGATACGAGGCAGAGATGCACCCTGACTGGTCCCTTTAAACAGTTCGTACCGATACGAGGCAGATATGCACCCTGACTGGTCCCTTTAAACAGTTCGTACCGATACGAGGCAGAGATGAAAACAAATAAGTTGGTGCCAGTTCCCAAGAAGGGCAACCTAACACTCTATGGTTCTTTTCGGGGAATCTCATTGATCTCGATTGCTGCAAAGCTATACAATAGGATTCTATTAAATCGCATCAGGGATCCCATTGAGAGACTGCTCCGTGGAAATCAGAATGGGTTCCGTAAAGGTCGTGGGACCATGGAGCCCATTTTGGCACTTAGAAGGATAATTGAAGAGTTATCAAAAAAGAAAGACAGGCATCTGGCTGTTATCTTTGTTGACTTCTTCAAGGCCTTTGATTCAGTCTCTCGCTCACGTATGTTCAGCATACTTTCATTATATGGGATTCCTGATGAAATTATTGCAGCAATCAGATCAGTATACGATGGTTCGACAACATTTGTGTCTACTGTTGATGGTGACACAGAACCATTTGAAGTGTTATGGGGCATCCTCCAGGGAGACACACTTGCACCATTCTTGTTCATAATTGTGGTTGACTATGTTCTACGCATGTCCTTAGATCATCATAATGATGATGGGGTGATGATAACTCCACCTACTGGCTCCAGAAGTCGAGGAAATCCTGCCAAGTACCTAACTGATCTAGACTTTGCTGATGACTTAGGAGTACTCTCAGAATCACTAGAGGGAGCCCAATGGCTCCTCAGCTCATTAGAACATGGTGCTTCTAGTGTTGGTCTTTTTATTAACTCCAGAAAGACCAAAGTTTTGACAGTTAACTTTGAAAGTTCTCAGCAAGTCTCTGATCGGATGAGCATAAGCTCAAAGGATGGTATGCTTGAGCTTGTGGACGACTTCTGTTACCTGGGATCATGGATCCGGAAGTCAGGTGAGGACCTTCGAATACGTAAGGGAAAGGCATGGGCAGCCTTGAATAGGCTTTCCAGGATTTGGAAGTCACCGAGAATTAATCGGAAACTTAAGGTCCGATTATTTAGAGCAGCAGTAGTTCCAGTACTCCTCTATGGGAGTCCACGCTGGGCTCTAACTGCTGAGGACACCAAATCTCTGGATGGCACATTCACAAGAATGCTACGCCGGGTTCATTGTGTCAAGTACAATGCACACATCTCCAACCAGACACTATATAACATTGGAGGTGTCTCATTGGTTCCCCCAAGCTTGACACTAGAACAAAATCGCCTCCGCTTTGCAGGACATTGCTTTCGCCGTGAGGACCAGCCAGTGCATAATCTTGTACTTTGGCAGCCTCATGGAGTGAATAAGCATGGTGGACAGCCCATGACTTTCTTGAGACGCATCTTAAAGGACACTGGCCTTAAAGATGCGGATGATCTAGCAAATGTCATGGGTGATAGGGAGTTGTGGCGGTGCAATTTTGTTGACAAGCCGGCACAGCATTCTTAAAAATGCAGCTGCAATGCAGCATGCCGATCCTAGTAGTACTAGGCAGAGATGCACCCTGACTGGTCCCTTTAAACAGTTCGTACTGATACGAGGCAGATATGCACCCTGACTGGTCCCTTTAAACAGTTCGTACCGAAACGAAAAGTCCCCTTACCGCCATGCGGGGATACAACATTAGAGATGTTCCATTAGTCCCCCCTAGCTTGACACTTGAACGGAACCGCCTCCACTTTGTAAGACATTTCTTTCGCCGTGAGCACCAGCCAGTGCATAATCTTGTGCTTTGGCAGCCTTAGGGAGTGAATAAGCATGGTGGACAGCCCATGACTTTCTTGAGACGCATCTTAAAGGACACTGGCCTTGAAAATGCGGATGATCTAGCAAATGTCATGGGTGATAGGGAGTTGTGGCGGCGCAATTTTGTCAACAAGCCGGCACAGCATTCTTTATATATATGTAATATATATATAATGCAGCTGCAATGCAGCATGCCGATCGCAGTAGTAGTAGTAGTATGCAGGGATAGAATCCAAAACTCCCGAATTCAATGCAATGGATTTAACAATTACGACAAGGTGAGACTTCCAATTTTTATCTGATACATAAAACTGTATCGAATGTTGAATATAGACGATTACAAAGAGTAATTTATTATTGATTGAAGGTATTGACTGCAGTGATTATTGTCTCTACGGTGTCAACTATGGGTACGATTGTGCCGGAGTATGCGCTTGTAACCATGGCAGCGAGTGCAACCCCGTTAGCGGTCAATGTGAATGTCAACCCGGATACACGGGACCTTACTGTAACGACCGGTAGGTTATTTTATACATCGTTAGTATTAATGTTTCTTTTTCAATATCTTTATTTTCTTTCTTTAACATTTAATACTTAACTTTAGAGCGATTTGGTGAAAATTATAATTTATAACTGCCATTCATTCTGAATTTCATGTTTCGATTCAGTTTAAGATTTTTGGTAATGTGAAATATTGGGAATTTAAAATATAATTATTGTTGTCGCATCATTTTTAAAATTCATTTTTAAATTATTATTTATTTTTATAGTTGCCCAGAAGGATTTTATGGGAAGAACTGCGCCAGACCATGTTCCTGCGAGCATTCCTTGGTAACATGCGACCACATTCACGGTGTCTGTGTGTGCGACCACGGTTGGTTGGGCTACGCGTGCGACACGGAATGCGCGGTTGGATACTACGGATCCGGATGTCGGAAACAATGCCACTGTCCGCCCGGAACCAGCTGTCATCCGGAGACCGGAGTCTGCGTGTGTCCGGAACCTCCGTGTGCCCAATGTCCGCTTGGATTCACCGGTGTGGCGTGTAGAGTGCGACTGGGTTGCAACTGTAACGGACACGGTATTTGTAACGATAGAGGTGTCTGTGACTGCGATTCTGGCTGGACCGGTACCGACTGCACTACATCGGTCTGTCCGGCTTGTACCAACGGCGGCGAATGCGATTCGATATCGAAAAGCTGCGTGTAAGTAACTGAAAGTTGCATTGCTATTATTTTTATTTAAAAGAAAACATGCAATTCAACTTTAACGAAACATGTCCTTAGAGGTCCAGCCCTGCAACCTGAGGGTGACCGGTTCATCCTACCTCGTTCTGACCTACCTAGCTATAACCAAAGCAAAGTGTAATATAATAGGTTATGTATGTGGAATGTGGATCGTATTACTAGACAAATATTTGCCTTCACTATAATTACTGGATAAAAGTTAAAAATAGTTTAAATAATGAGAAATATTGCGCTAATAATAATTAGTCGACATTATATTAACTGTTTATTACATTTTACGCAGCTGTCGGCCTGGTTTCGCTGGGGATCGATGCCACGAGATGTGTCCATTCGGTAGTTATGGTAACGACTGTTCGTTGTCATGTCTGAGTGTCTGCGATTCAGTAGACTGCGACCCGGAGACGGGTGGGTGTCATCCGGAACCCAACGCCGTCGACTGTGTGTGTCCGAATGGGCAATGCCATCCGGATGGTAAGAGTTGTGTCTGTAACCCAGGTTACTCCGGGGATAGATGCCAATACACCTGCTCGCGAGACGCCCCAGTTGAAAGGTGAGTTGATATTGTGATTTTATAAGCCACACACGGAAGCAGTGAGCGTGTGGAAATAAGGCCGAAGTACTTTGCAACAGAACAATATTTATGTAGTTTTATTCTAAAAGAGGAACACGACAAAACTACGTAAAACTTTTGTTTCATGTTTCATATTGTTGGTGGAGTTTCTGAAATTTTAGAATAATATGGATTGATAAAGAATCAAAGTAGCAAACGTTTGAATCAAAAATCAAATTAACAAAAATTTAGTCAGAAGTAATTCGCTGTTGGTAGTTGGACTATCTTTGATAGTTGGAAATTTGGTCATTAGGCCAATATTTCATGGCGTTTTTAGTTATTTTATTAAAATTTTAAAAAAATTTTAAATAATTTTTTATGTATGTTATTGCAATTAAATGACAATTTAGACAATAGTGAAGAATACCAGGTATTCACTAAAACCCAGGTTACAGAAGAGCTGAATCTAACCAAAACAATATAAATTAATTTGTACTTGATCTGTAGGTTATAAAAGAGAAATAAGCGCTATAAAAACACTTAATAAGGAATAAAAATTAAAAAAAATACAAATTCTTCATATAAATTTTCAATCAAATTCCGACCGACAAGTGAAAACCTGGTTTTCTTCGAATTGGCGCAATCCAGATTATCTTTGTGACTCTATTTGTTCCTGTATTTATATTATTGTTCTGTAACAATTACGAATGTGTCAGCTGATTAACCCGTGTATCTATCTATCATCATAGTTGCCAATGCCCGGAATGGAGTTACGGCTCCAATTGTTCCAATACATGCCACTGTCTCAGAGAGCGGACGACTGGTTGTCGACCCTTCGACGGTCATTGTTTCTGTAAACCGGGCTACATCGGTGATTACTGTGAGAAAGAGGGAACTGCATCGGAGGGCCGAATAGGTGAGTGTCTAATGGTCGTACGGGTGAGTGTGTGTGTGTCTAATGGTGGAACTGGTGAGTGTGTGTGTCTAATGGTGGAACAGGTGAGTGTGTGTGTGTCTAATGGTGGAACGGGTGAGTGTGTGTGTGTCTAATGGTGGAACGGGTGAGTGTGTGTCTAATGGTGGAACGGGTGAGTGTGTGTCTAATGGTGGAACGGGTGAGTGTACGTGTGTCTAATGGTGGAACGGGTGAGTGTGTGTGTGTGTCTAAGGGTGGAACGGGTGAGTGTGTGTGTGTGTGTCTAATGGTGGAACGGGTGAGTGTGTGTGTGTGTGTGTGTCTAATGGTGTAACGGGTGAGTGTGTGTGTGTCTAATGGTTGAACGGGTGAATGTGTGTCTAATGGTGGAACGGGTGAGTGTGTGTGTGTGTCTAATTGTTGAACGGGTGAGTGTGTGTCTAATCGTGGAACGGGTGAGTGTGTGTGTGTCTAATGGTGGAACGGGTGAGTGTGTCTAATGGTCGAACGGGTGAGTGTGTGTGTGTCTAATGGTGGAACGGGTGAGTGTGTATGTCTAATGGTGGAACGGGTGAGTGTGTGTGTGTCTAATGGTGGAACGGGTGAGTGTGTGTCTAATGGTGGAACGGGTGAGTGTGTGTATGTCTAATGGTGGTACGGATGAGTGTGTGTCTAATGGTGGAACGGGTGAGTGTATGTCTCTAAGGGTGGAACGGGTGAGTGTGTGTCTAATGGTGGAACGAGTGAGTGTGTGTCTAATGGTGGTACAGGTGAGTGTGTGTGTCTAATGGTGGAACGGGTGAGTGTGTGTCTAATGGTGGAACGGGTGAGTGTGTGTCTAATGGTGGTACGGGTGAGTGTGTGTGTCTAATGGTGGAACGGGTGAGTGTGTGTCTAATGGTGGAACGGGTGAGTGTGTGTATGTATAATGGTGGAACGGGTGAGTGTGTGTATGTATAATGGTGGAACGGGTGAATGTGTGTCTAATGGTGGAACGGGTGAGTGTGTGTATCTAATGGTGGAACGGGTGAGTGTGTGTCTAATGTTGGAACGGGTGAGTGTGTGTCTAATGGTGGTACGGGTTGGTGTGTGTGTCTAATGGTGGAACGGGTGAGTGTGTGTGTAATGGTGGAACGGGTAAGTGTGTGTCTAATGGTGGAACGGATGAGTGTGTGTGTCTAATGGTGGAACGGGTGAGTGTGTGTCTAATGGTGGTACGGGTGAGTGTGTGTGTCTAATGGTGGAACGGGTGAGTGTGTGTCTAATGGTGGAACGGGTGAGTGTGTGTATGTATAATGGTGGAACGGGTGAGTGTGTGTATGTATAATGGTGGAACGGGTGAATGTGTGTCTAATGGTGGAACGGGTGAGTGTGTGTATCTAATGGTGGAACGGGTGAGTGTGTGTCTAATGTTGGAACGGGTGAGTGTGTGTCTAATGGTGGTACGGGTTGGTGTGTGTGTCTAATGGTGGAACGGGTGAGTGTGTGTGTAATGGTGGAACGGGTAAGTGTGTGTCTAATGGTGGAACGGATGAGTGTGTGTGTCTAATGGTGGAACGGGTGAGTGAGTGTCTAATGGTGGAACGGGTGTGTGTGTGTCTAATGGTTGTTAAGGGTGAATGTGTGTGTCTAATGGTGGAACGGGTGAGTGTGTGTCTAATGGTGGAACGGGTGAGTGTGTGTGTCTAATGGTGGAACGGGTGAGTGTGTGTCTATAATGGTGGAACGGGTGAGTGTGTGTCTAATGGTGGAACGGGTGAGTGTGTGTCTAATGGTGGACCGGGTTTGTGTGTGTCTAATGGTGGAACAGGTGAGTGTGTGTCTAATGGTGGACCGGGTTTGTGTGTGTCTAATGGTGGAACGGTTGAGTGTGTGTCTAATGGTGGAACGGGTGAGTGTGTGTCTAGTGGTGGAACGGGTGAGTGTGGCTGTGCTAATGGTGGAACGGGTGAGTGTGTGTCTAATGGTGGAACGGGTGAGTGTGTGTGGCTAACGGTGGAATGGGTGAGTGTGTGTCTAATGGTGGAACGGGTGAGTGAGTGTCTAATGGTGGAACGGGTGTGTGTGTGTCTAATGGTGGAACAGGTGAGTGTGTGTCTAATGGTGGACCGGGTTTGTGTATGTCTAATGGTGGAACGGGTGAGTGTGTGTCTAATGGTGGAACGGGTGAGTGAGTGTCTAATGGTGGAACGGGTGTGTGTGTGTCTAATGGTTGTTAAGGGTGAATGTGTGTGTCTAATGGTGGAACGGGTGAGTGTGTGTCTAATGGTGGAACGGGTGAGTGTGTATGTCTAATGGTGGAACGGGTGAGTGTGTGTGTGTCTAATGGTGGAACGGGTGAGTGTGTATGTCTAATGGTGGAACGGGTGAGTGTGTGTGTGTCTAATGGTGGAACAGGTGAGTGTGTGTCTAATGGTGGACCGGGTTTGTGTGTGTCTAATGGTGGAACGGGTGAGTGTGTGTCTAATGGTGGAACGGGCGAGTGTGTGTCTAGTGGTGGTACGGGTGAGTGTGGCTGTGTCTAATGGTGGAACGGGTGAGTGTGTGTCTAATGGTGGAACGGGTGAGTGTGTGTGGCTAACGGTGGAACGGGTGAGTGTGTATGTCTAATGGTGGAACGGGTGAGTGTGTGTGTGTCTAATGGTGGAAAAGGTGAGTGTGTGTCTAATGGTGGACCGGGTTTGTGTGTGTCTAATGGTGGAACGGGTGAGTGTGTGTCTAATGGTGGAACGGGCGAGTGTGTGTCTAGTGGTGGTACGGGTGAGTGTGGCTGTGTCTAATGGTGGAACGGGTGAGTGTATGTCTAATGGTGGAACGGGTGAGTGTGTGTCTAATGGTGGAACGGGTGAGTGAGTGTCTAATGGTGGAACGGGTGTGTGTGTGTCTAATGGTTGTTAAGGGTGAATGTGTGTGTCTAATGGTGGAACGGGTGAGTGTGTGTCTAATGGTGGAACGGGTGAGTGTGTATGTCTAATGGTGGAACGGGTGAGTGTGTGTGTGTCTAATTGTGGAACGGGTGAGTGAGTGTCTAATGGTGGAACGGGTGTGTGTGTGTCTAATGGTGGAACAGGTGAGTGTGTGTCTAATGGTGGACCGGGTTTGTGTATGTCTAATGGTGGAACGGGTGAGTGTGTGTCTAATGGTGGAACGGGTGAGTGTGTGTCTAGTGGTGGAACGGGTGAGTGTGTGTCTAATGGTGGAACGAGTGAGTTTGTGTACAATGGTGGAACGGGTGAGTGAGTGTCTAATGGTGGAACGGGTGTGTGTGTGTCTAATTGTTGTTAAGGGTGTGTGTGTGTCTAATTGTTGTTAAGGGTGAATGTGTGTGTCTAATGGTGGAACGGGTGAGTGTGTGTCTAATGGTGGAACGGGTGAGTGTGTATGTCTAATGGTGGAACGGGTGAGTGTGTGTGTGTCTAATGGTGGAACGGGTGAGTGTGTATGTCTAATGGTGGAACGGGTGAGTGTGTGTGTGTCTAATGGTGGAACGGGTGAGTGTGTGTGTGTCTAATGGTGGAACAGGTGAGTGTGTGTCTAATGGTGGACCGGGTTTGTGTGTGTCTAATGGTGGAACGGGTGAGTGTGTGTCTAATGGTGGAACGGGCGAGTGTGTGTCTAGTGGTGGTACGGATGAGTGTGTCTGTGTCTAGGGGTGGAACGGGTGAGTGTGTGTCTGTTATAACATAACCTACTTGTATAAACTTCCACTTTTTAGGATTCACACGTTATTTCGCCTTCTTTGGTAAATTGGCTTCGTGCGCGTTGCCCTCAACCAAACAAGTCGGCAACCAAATTGTTTACGAGTGTCAGAACTTCACTCTAAACGGACTGAGACTCGCAAATGCCTATAGGTTAGTTAATGAGTTGAATGAAAATAATTTATACCTTAGATAGTAATTACAAGTCATATCATACTCCTATTATATTCTCCCGTTTGTTATTAATCTCATTTTATATCCCTGTAGATGTGAAGAAGGATGGGTTACTAAAGTTCCTGTAACAGGTGACTTCATGTTCCGCATCCCTATGAACCTCAACGACTTCTGCTTCAGCCTCCTGTACAACAAGGCTCGATATCCAAACCAAGTTGTCGCCAATGTAAGTCTTTGTCTAAGTGTGTGTTCGACAAGGTCATATTGTATTCCCACAACTCAAGTAAACTCTTTTATCTTATTTATTATATTTTGTATATTTTGCAATTTTATTTTTTATTATTATAAAATTATCGTTTGCTTAAAAGTACTCGCGCAACTAGTGATATTAACGGGCATAGTGGCTGAAGATTAATGGCGCTTTGGTGGCCATCAGGGAGTTCGTTTAGTGTGCTCTATTTTCGGAATTGTTAGAATGTCCGACTTCCAACGTGGAGGTCAGTAGTTCGATCCTACTTGGGCTTTAAAGCAGGGATGGCAAAACGAAACGAAACGTTTTTCAAAAATGTCGTTTCGTTTTCGTTTTGTATTTACCAATCCGATCAATTTTTTTTTCGTTTCGTTTTGTATCAATCTTTGAAATTTTCGTTTAGTTTCATACATTTTAGATTCGATTTTTGATTACCCTTTACCCCCCCCCCCCCCCCCCCCCCCCCCCCCCATCACAACGCCTTGATATTGTAGTATAATGCAATAATTTTGTAGAAAATAGTACCGAGTATAATTCTATCTATAATGAACGTGTTGAGTTGATTCACCCCAACTCTTTGCGGTAGGTCTGATTCACCCCAACTCTTTGCGGTAGGTCTTGCAGCCTTGAGTTTTATAGACCATACTGGTACCATATTACAGTTCTACTGCAGTCCGCCCTATGCTGTTGATTTGCAATGGTAACGGTAACTAATAGGCAATAAAGGCCATACTCTGCATATTTGATTCTAACCCAAACAGACGATGTTTTCCAAATCTATTTTCTGTTAATGCTAATTTTTATTAATTATATAAATGATATGAAACGGGCTTAGCTATATTAAATTTGTTTTAATGTTGTAACAAGATAGAAACTTGATAGCTAGTTGGGATCGACCTTATTTATTTTACAATTTTCCTTCATGGCAATTTATTATTGTCTGGGGGGCAATTGTACTGTCACGGATGTATGAAGTAATCACTATTTTGTACCACAGCATTATAATAATTAAGCGTAGCAGCTACCTTCAGTTCAGTTTGTCCAGAATGACAGAGCGTCGGTCTCCCAACATGGGAGGTTGTGAGTTCGAGCCCAGAATAGGAATAGCCCACTTTTCGGTGTTAACTATAAGGAACTAAAACTGCTCATCCCGCTGTAATGAGGACCTAGTATATCCTGGGGGAGTAATGGTAGAATAATAAGTAATGGTAATGGTAGAATAATAAGTAATGGTAATGGTAGAATAATAAGTAATGGTAGTGGTAGAAGAATAAGTAATGGTAATGGTAGAATAATAAGTAATGGTAATGGTAGAATAATAAGTAATGGTAATGGTAGAATAATAAGTAATGGTAGTGGTAGAAGAATAAGTAATGGTAATGGTAGAATAATACGTAATGGTAATGGTAGAATAAAGTAATGGTAGTGGTAGAATAATAAGTAATGGTAGTGGTAGAATAATAAGTAATGGTAATGGTAGAATAATAAGTAATGGTATAATAATAAGTAATGGTAATGGTAGAATAATAAGTAATGGTAATGGTAGAATAATAAGTAATGGTAATGGTAGAATAATACGTAATGGTAGTGGTAGAATAATAAGTAATGGTAATGGTAGTGGTAGAATAATAAGTAATGGTAGTGGTAGAATAATAAGTAATGGTAGTGGTAGAATAATAAGTACTGGTAATGGTAGAATAATACGTAATGGTAATGGTAGAATAAAGTAATGGTAGTGGTAGAATAATAAGTAATGGTAATGGTAGTGGTAGAATAATAAGTAATCGTAATGGTAGAATAATAAGTAATGGTAATGGTAGAATAATAAGTAATGGTAATGGTAGAATAATAAGTAATGGTAGTGGTAGAATAATAAGTAATGGTATAATAATAAGTAATGGTAATGGTAGAATAATAAGTAATGGTAGTGGTAGAATAATAAGTAATGGTAATGGTAGAATAATAAGTAATGGTAATGGTAGAATAATACGTAATGGTAGTGGTAGAATAAAGTAATGGTAGTGGTAGAATAATAAGTAATGGTAATGGTAGAATAATAAGTAATGGTAATGGTAAAATAAAGTAATGGTAGTGGTAGAATAATAAGTATTGGTAATGGTAGAATAATAATTAATGGTAGTGGTAGAATAATAAGTAATGGTATAATAATAAGTAATGGTAATGGTAGAATAATAAGTAATGGTAATGGTAGAATAATAAGTAATCGTAATGGTAGAATAATAAGTAATGGTAATGGTAGAATAATAATTAATGGTAGTGGTAGAATAATAAGTAATGGTATAATAATAAGTAATGATAATGGTAGAATAATAAGTAATGGTAGTGGTAGAATAATAAGTAATGGTAGTGGTAGAATAATAAGTAATGGTAATGGTAGAATAATAAGTACTGGTAATGGTAGAATAATACGTAATGGTAGTGGTAGAATAATAAGTAATGGTAATGGTAGAATAATAAGTAATGGTAATGGTAAAATAATAAGTAATGGTAATGGTAGAA